>CAWZYM010000506.1:0-43575 GCA_963966185.1 Rhabditoides inermis | reverse complement strand
CGCTTTGCTCCTTCTCCTCCTCCTCCGCCTCCTCCTTCATCTTTATGCGGGCAGACCGCAGCGCGGGGCGTGCGTCCCGACGTACCTTCCGATATATATGTGTATCATTCAAAAGCAACGCATGCAGTTGTGTTGTGAAAACAAGTTTTAAAAAAACACACTCACGAGCCGGTGTGCCCTTTCCGGATGGAGGCGCGCCGACCATCGAGCGACGGGCGACCTTCTTGTCGTCCGACATTCTAGACGCACTAGCATATTAGTTCACCAGGAAATGCATGAGAATTTGCTAAGATGATGAAACACGTGCAATCGAATGCAAAAAATAAACAAAAACAGCAACAAAAAGGCGGCGCCACGCACGCCAAAAATTCTTGAACGCCGTTCTATGCACACATAGCGTTGTTTGCGTACACTAACCGCGCACAGTACAGACTGGAAATATGATGAAACGTAGCATTGTAAACTATTTTTAAAAAATAAATAAAAACTATTTTATTGTTAACCTGATTTCTTCGGTAAATATCAAATTAAATAAAACATTATACACATTTATAAACATATAGCAAAGAACATGTCGGTGGGTGCATCATGAGCTCGATTTGATCTCTGCGTCCATCCAAATGATAAAACACGTGCATACATTTCACGGCGCTGTTATTTCCTGCAATAAGGAAGAGCAATTCGGTAGCGCACAACGTTTATCCATAGATCGTCTCGTCTGTGCTTTTGATCTCTTCGTTTATGCTGCCGCCGTGGGCATATAACAGCGTCTCCGCCCGTCTCCTTCCCCCATTCCAAACCATGCTCCCGTGTCTCCTACTTCTCATTCCTGCCACGTCCGCCCTGTCCGCGCACTGTTTCGGTCCACTGGAGATCGACCTCCCCGTCAGATACCTCCACATCCAGCCTGTAGTCGATGGCTTCAATGCCACCACGTCCCTCGGAGACATCCACGTCACACTCGAGCACGACCAGTGCAGGTTTTGAGTTTTTCATGACGCTTGCTCGACTCACATATCAGAGTTCTTCAGATTGTATCACGAAGTAATTGACCGGATGGATGGTCAATACATCTTTCGCCTACAGCTTTTCTCATCTTGCCCCTCATTTACTGTATCTTTCAAGCTCCGCGGAAAACTTCTTTGTTCCAAAGAAGTGCGAAAAAGTATGGTTTTTCTAATAGATTGTATACAATGTTGTTGTTTTTGAGATTCCGGTTCACTACTACCAGAAAGTTGTCGTTGTCCGATAGATCTCGATTCCTGGCTGCATACCGCACAGTGCGCGATGCCAGATCAAATCCTATCTGATCTCAGCCGATGGGACTCCATCGACTTTCAAGATGTTATAGATAAAGTATGTTATTTCACAACAAATAAAATTGATGTATATCTTTCCAGATACACGAAAAGTGGGGAAGTGAACGAATGCGATACTCGAGTGCTCTCTGTCACTATCAAATCATCGACAATCAGGTAGTAAGCAAACATTCAAACAAATAAACAACACGCAATCAGGTATACCGACGCTGCTACGGCGAGCACGTGGGATTCCATCAATACGCCGATGCCATCCTCACTTCTCTCACTCGCAAGATCCGCCTGCCCAATACGGAGTTCATTATGAACCTGGGCGACTATCCGCTGGAAAGAGATCTCGTCGAGGTACACATCTCTTTCTCCATTTCATCAACTTCTTTTCCAGCCCGTGCCTATATTCTCATGGTGTGGATCGACGAATACGGCCGACATAGTCGCCCCCACATACTCCCTCACTGAATCCATCCTGTCCTCTTCACACACATTCATGCAGGTATGACGTCATTCCCTGTAACATCACCAACGACTGCAGATTCACAAAATCCGCCGCTCTCCGAAAGACCACGTGCCGTGGGAGAGAAAGCACGACAAGCTGGTATTCCGTGGAAGAGACTCGAATAAGGTGAGGCGAGGAATGGGAGGGGATGCAACCACTCTTCTAGGAGCGTCTCTCTGTGGCAGCCATGTCCAGTGCGCACCCCTCTCTCATAGACGCCGGCGTCACTTCTTACTTCTTCCACGAAGAACATCAACACTCCCCCGCCGCCAACAGAATGCCATTCCAAGACTTTTTCAAAGTGTGTTCTTTCCTTTGCTCTCTCCATTTCAATCATTCCAGTACCGCTATATCCTTTCTATTGATGGAACTGTGGCTGCGTATCGTCTCCCATTTCTACTAGACGGCGACTCTGTCATTTTCAAGGTGAACTCTACATACCTTGAAAACTCATATTCTTCATATAAAAAAGATATACTTTCAGACCCCATCTCCATACTACGAACATTTCTATAATCTGCTCATACCAGGTACGTCTATTGTTCAAAATGTGTTTATTGTATTACAATTATTATATACAAATTGCAATATTATGATTATACATAGCATATAGCATTACTCCTTAATCGGCTCGACAGATCCTTCGGGAGTAGGCGGTCGGACGGGGAAAACAGACTCAGTGGACTGCTCCTTCTGCTCCTGCTCCTTTTCCTGCTCCTTCTCCTTCTTCTGCTCCTTCTCCTGCTCCCTCTCCTGCTCCTTCTCCTTGTGTTGAATGGAGATGGGAATCTGCCTCCTCTCGATCTCCTTCTTCTTCTCCTCAGCTTCGATCGATAGTCGACCTCCCTCCAATGCACACTTGACTGTGTCAGAATTAACGGAAGAAGGGAGAATCACACGACGGGAGAAGTGCCTGAAACGAGAAAGTGAGATGCCATATTATAATGTTTATATAATCAGTGATATGCGTGAAACACAAACCAGTAGTACCTTGTGTATGATCCGTGCTCGTTGGACTCTTCGTGACGTCCCTCTATCTTCAGTTCGCGTCCCTCCAGACTGATGCTCAGTTCATCCGGACGATAGTCGGACACATCGAATGTCTTCTGGAACTTGGATGACGACTGCTCCTTCTGATCCACTGCTCCTCCAAATAGCATAGCGAGTGGATGGACGGATTGGCGGCAGGGAAGAGGGAGGAATGCCCTTTCGAGGACATTAATGTCCCTCATAGAGTGGAAGGGATGGTAGCGGTAGAACATGACTGCACACGGTAGACTGTTACACTGATACACCTTCCTCTCACACCCAGTTTATATTCCAGTCCAGCGAAATCTTCTAGATTCCTCTAGGATAGAGTAGAATATTCGAGAGGGCATTTACATTAGCGAGCGAGCGAAGTCCCGCCTCCATGGAATAGGCTCCGCCCATCTAGAATGTTCTCGAATCAACGCGCGTTCCCTCGGCAGTGATGAAATTGAAATGAAAAATTCTGTTTTTTTTATAGAAAATGTGAGAATAAACCTTTTGTGAAAAAATAAACAAACCATTAATATAGGTGTACACTACATACCCGTCGCTGCCACCGAGAAAGAACTGCTGGAAAAAGTTGAATGGGCAAGGCGACAAGATTTCAAAAAGGTAATTCTTTTTTTTCTCTCCCCTTCTCTTATTTATACATTCCTTCAGACCCTACAAGCTCAACGTCAATTCGTACTCGACCACCTCCAACCAATCAATATCTACTGCTACTGGGCCACACTCATCAAGGTGAGAGAGAGAGAGAGAGAGAGAGAGAGAGAGATGAAGAGAGAGAGAGAGAAATGGATCAATTACCATCCATTCAGGAATACTCTTCCCTTCTCTCCTCTCCCCCTTGCGAGCCCGACGAAGACATGATTCTTGTCGAAGATCCCCACATTAACCCCTCCTCTTGTGATTGCCCAATCCACGATGAGTTGTGATAAATAAACACGTTCACTCATCAATATAAAAACTACACCAGTGAGAATCATAAATTTAAAGATACAGTGGCCTATTTTTTAACAGTTTTTAATGATGTATAGTCCACAAAAACACAAACAAACTTTAATTGGAACGGAGAAACAAAGGTTCATCGTGATTGAGAAACGCTCATCGGCAACTCTGATCGCAGAATTTCAAATTCCCGCTTGAAAAAAACATAGCAAACCCGGTTTGTATCGATAGCTGCGCGTGTCTTGAGTATATCTACCGCACTCAATATGTCTTCCGCAACTACTTATCCTTCGTGTTATTGTGGATAGCATGCGCGGCTGCTGATGTGACTTGTGACTGATCCGGGTTTGATTCCCACCGCACCCGCAAGTTTTGTGTAATTCCTCACGTGATTTTAACCCACGTTTCAACTGGTACCGTGTGTTTTCTTGGCGAGCAAAGAGAAATTTGAAAATTTACGATCAGCATGCTATTGGAATAGGCCCCTGTATCTTCAAGCAGTCCTTCAGTCGGTGTCGTGTTGGATTTATTTCGTAGAAATGAGAGACGATAAGCAAAACATGAAATATGTATTTTATTCTATGCGCGAAGCAAGAAGGTCTACATTTCCACTCTCCACATTTCTATTGTAATCAGATACAATTTCTTATTTTTAAAAATTCATTATAATACGTACAATTAGTATGAACAATTGGGGAGATCATACATTTATTCTTCAATCGGCTGTAAATAGAAGGTCGCGATAAACATGTATTCTATATTCTCGTATATCCTATATTCCTGTTATACCTTCACTTTCTTTTCGTTTCCGAAACTCTCAATGACGTCTCGTCGAATTTGAGAACCTGCAAGGCGCTGTTTCTTCTCGTTCTCGCTCCCTCACCGTCCACTCTGGAAGACAAATGTCCTCGATTTTTGTGTTCCGCGCCACTCCCGTTCCTTCTATCACGGCTTTCTGTTGTGAAACTGACACTGCCGTCTCCCAGTAACACCCACCTCTCCCCTGTACACAATGGTGTTGTCGCGCAGAGTGTAAGCCATCCAGAAGCCGAATGTCGAAGCGGGTGCTGGAAAGTGGGTGGATGAAGTGAATCTCACAACGACTCACATGTGAGCAGCAGCGTATCACAGTACGTCTGCGTGAGTGCTATCGTAGCCTCCTGCGAGAGCTTGGGCACCGAAAACACCACCCACCTAAAACTTTTGTTAGACAACTTGTTTTTTTGGTAACCGTGACTGCCACCACCGTACCCGTTGTCCTGCAGATCGGTGAGCACAGCAGATGACCATGCCGGGTCCTCTCCGAGAGCAGCGATAGTCACGCGATTACCGCTAGTTTTCGCGTCTGAAATGACGGAGTCTGCAAGTGGTTCCACCTCGGTGCGCACACTTCTGGGCGAGGTAGTTGGTGGCGGCAAGGGTGAACGGTGCGCGGGAGTACCTGCAAAGAGTCACCGTGTGGCCAGTTCCAAACATCCGTTCAAAGCGATTTGTAACAAGCTGCTTGATTTGGTCGCATTTCGAAGAGATTGACTATTTGCGAATGAGGCGAATGGTGTGATCGCGCTCCTCACCAGAACATTCCTCGTGTGATATAGTCGCCGCGACGAGTGTGCACGCAGATTCTACAACACAACAATATTTGTGAAACGAAATCTCGAGAACCTGTGCGATTGCGAGTTCCTTAGTGAATCTTTGTTCTTCTTAGGTAGGTTATCGATTTCCTTTTCCAACGCAATTTTCAGAGCTTCAGTGGGTTTCAACAAATCGCGGATGTCCCTCTGCGACATGGGAAAGTACTTGTAGCTGTAAAATAGTGCGGATGAAATTACTCGTACGATTTAATCCCATCTCAAAATATCGGCCTTTTATGAAGACTGTCGATCGGCCGGTGGCATTTCGATCAAAGGAGGTGAGATCGAGTGGATAGAAGATACAACAGCCGTGGTCGTGCGCCAACGTGACCATCTCACTCGGCTGAACTTCTCCGTGAGTCATGTTTTCAACGAGCTCCGTCCACCTGTATGTGCCTCTTTGCGAACAGTTTCTGTAGAGAAGGGTAGGCGGATAGCCGATCGAAGGGCAGAGCCGAGTCGATGACTGGCGTTCTGACACACAGTTTTTGGGGGAGTGAAAAAGCTTCTCGATCACCCAATAAACCCAACGCTCAAGGCGCTTCTATCGCCAATACGGACGCTCAAACTTCAATTCCAACCAGGGCTTGTTTTCGATTAGTGTAGAGGTGCGAATAAGCGTTGAATAAGGGGGGGGGTGGGGGTAAGTGAGGACTTGCTTGCACGTTACGAGGATCTCACAGCTGGAGCTTGTGTGCGGCGTGCAGCAGGAACATTGCTTCGAGCAGTACGTTTCCGAGGCCTTGCTTCTCGGTGATCGACAGGAAGCCGTGCGTCACGTATGCGAGCACCCGAGACGAGTTCCCAGAACTGCACATGAACATTAGCCTCTTGTTATCCACTCGTACCTTGTGGAAAGAGAGTGTGTGCTGATGTTGTTGTCATTGTTGTATGATGGATATGAAGAGTGATTCTGAATTTCGTAGTCCACATACTATTTTACAAAGCCACTCACCTGGATAATGATAAGGATGAGAAGAACAGTGAGGAAGGTGATTAAATGCAGTCTTGCCGCCCTCATAGCTTCGAGTAATGTATTATGTATCGCATTATAGTGTATTACAGCACCGCGTAGTGTAGTGGTTAGCGATGTCCGCTGAGAGCCCGGCCAGCCCGGAAACGAAGACACATAGGGAGAGCGCGGAATCTCAACGCAGAAAAAAAAACTATTCGCATCCGTTACCCCGTTGCCCCAGCAGCTGCCTCAAACACGGCTCGGTTGCCCACAAAAACAGAATGTTTTGGCGCCGTTCTCCCGCCAAAACATTCTGTTTTGGCGAGAAACCTCTTTGGTGTGAGGCTGAATTTGCCTACAAAAAGTGAAATGTGATAGTCGATAGACACGTTTACTTGCCGGGAGATCAAAACAATCGTCAACAATCAGTGAGCAGTGAGAAGGCAAAAGTGAGAAGTGTAAAAACATGAATAAGTTAGAAATAGTCGATCATTGGGTGGAGCCATGGTTCATGCGTTGGCAGTCTTGAGTGCGTGTATCTTGTGGGAGACCTCGCTCGACTCGGCGGCGCAGGTGAGCTTGTGGTGGCGGTCCAATTGCGAGCCGTCCACCTTCTGCACCGCCTAAACACACAACATAACCAAAAGAGCATACTAAATAAACACAATAGTTCTCCATATAGAAATGATTGTGACCTGGAAGGCGTGGAACTTGTTGGCGAGGGAGACGAGGGCCTCAGTGGGCGAGGACAGAGACACGGACTGCACAGAGAGGTCGCCGAACAGACGAGCCACCTGCGAGATGACCAAGTGCTGAGAGGGGGGAGGGGTGTACTCACCGCGAACTCGTTGCATCCGGCCGGCAGTCCAGAGACGCGCACCGTGCACTCCAAGCGAGACTGCGAGTGGTGCTCGTCTGAAACCATTTCATATACAAATCATATTAACAGTAACCAGGAATAATGAACGAAGACAAGTATGAACTAACATAAATAAATCATACCGTCTCCATGTAGGGCAGTGTTGACGGCTTGGATGAGGGCGTGGGGAGGGATGGAGGCGCGCGACTGACTCACCGGCTCGGCACCACCACCCACTCGCAGCTCGAACGGACGCTCGCAGCGCTCCTTCGAGAACGACAGCTGACACGCGCGACGCGAGATCCACTGCGCCACGTTCGCGCACACCTACAACAACACATCAATCAATTCACAAACTCGGACAAGCTAGATGAGCAATGGAGTATGAGAGTACTGACGCCGTGGTGGTCGAGTCCCTGGAATCGGGTGAGCGCGTTCTCCAGAAGAACGCCCTGCCGGATCACGCCGAAGCGCAGCGACAGCGACTGAAACAACATTAACTGGTGAGACAACGCGGCGTGGACGGACCTTCATCCACCGGTACTCGTCCGAGTCGGTGCAGGGAAGGATGTGCACCACCAGAAGAACCTCCGGGTGTTCCTCAAACACACGTGTAAGAAAACTCTTCCATTCGAAAAAAAAATCACCTTGTGTATCTTCTCATAGGCGGTGGTGCAGGCGTCGAGGTCTCCGACGGGGCAGTGGTGGACAGAGGAGGGCTGGGCGGCGAAGCGGTAGAAGATGCCGATTCCGGCACCCACCGACGACACCTTCGACACGAACCACGACGAAAAGTCCCTAGAAATAATGATTATAAAGACAATGATAAGAATGATTATCAATACACATTTTAGGAATGTCAATATGCAAACAAATACGAACGAAACCCACTTGATCTGTTCGTTGTCGGTTCCGGCGGGCGCAGAACAGACGAGCGACCACTTCATGGATAGAGCAGACTCCACTGACATCTCTCACTGCAATACTGATCATATTAAAAATGAAACATACATATAATACGGCAAAATAAACAAAATAAATCAATATTTCGACGCGACAATGCGCGAAAATTTAACCACCGCGGAGTCTCCCGCCAAAATCTCCATTCAAATCGCTTCGGGACCATACAAAGAATGCACAAAATCACACTCTGCACAAGCATAACTGTAAATAGTCAATGTTCAAAAAAAGAAACAGAAATTACACTTGGTGAATTATAATTATAATAGTGCTTCCAGTGAACTCAAATTTACATTCGATATGACGGTCTCTCTGAAACCATTACTTTCTACCCGTCATTTCCTCTCGCTGCCGTTTCCCAGTCATCTCCTCCTCTACTCGTCCGCCTTCCCTTCTCTCGCAACGATGTCGTGGATTCGCATCGGAGAGAGGGCACTGGTAGTGGATATGGAGGCACGACACTGCGAGAAGCTTCATCTATACAACAACATACAGTGGCATCCCCGCCGCATGCCCCAGGCAAGTCTGTGGATAGATATCCAATCGATAATCGATTGATATCAGCTGATCGGCCGCGTTGGCGTCATTGTGGGTGTTTCCGAAGACGGCGAATCGATTCGTATTCGATTCTACATCTGGGGACAGGCAGAACACTCTGCCGACAGAAGGCCCGAGAACCGCAATGTGCTAGTGAGAGATCAACTAGATCCAGCCCACTTTAGCCCCGCCCCATTTAGACATCCTGCGAGTTCACATGGCACGTGAGGGCTATTGGACCCGCGAGGGAACTGCACTTTTTCTCTGGAGACCGTGGGGTCGTGCTGAAACAGCAGGTACGCTCCGCTCCCACTGACCACGCCCATTCCTCTTCTTCTAGAGCCTGCATCGCCCTCAGATGGTTACTATCCGAGTCGTCGACACTGCTACTCGTCAGTACACACTGCGCACTCAGCAGGCGAAAGTATCGATTGATTATCAATTGATTATCGATTGAATATCGATTGATTATTGTTTCAGATCTTTCCATGGCGAGATACGGAGACTCGCGGAGATGCACTTCTTCCCATCTACGCGGGTCGCAACCTGCACACTGTTATGCGCGATCGATCGCCTTTCTCCCCTGGCTCCGCCCCTCAAGCCCCGCCCACTGACCGATCTGCACGTCGGCTTATCTTGGGTCCCACCACGAACCACCATGGAGCGGAGATGGTCGAGGTACGGTACACTACCGTAACCATGCTCTACCCTGATTCAGGCAGTGAATACCTGGACAACAACTGGAAATGAACAGGAGTTCTCTCGGGCTGCGACTAACCACACGGAGCAGGTACTGTAGAGTACAGTACCTTGTTGGATCTACCGTATTCCAGCTGCGGACTGCGGCACCGAACGGCAGGACTCCTCTGATGGAAGCTGTTGTGGGAGGAAATTGGGCAGCCGCCGTCCTTCTACTTTCTATGGGAGCAGACAGAGAGGCAGTCGACTCTGATGGAAACACACTCTTCCATCTCGCAGCCAGCGGGTACTGTAGAACCAGGGTACTGTAGATGAGGAGTACTGTACTTTCAATTTCAGTGGACACGTGAAGATGATCGAGGGTCTGCTGCTCTTCATTCCCAACGATGTGAACAAGATCAACACCCAGGGTACTGTATCTACCGTATCCTTCCGTTTACAGTACTCTCTAGGCGACACTGCTCTTCATGTGGCTGCAACGAACTCCCACCCTCCCTGTGTGGATAGACTTCTCCATGCCTTTTCCATTCAACCCAACATCCAGGTTCGAGTTCCCGCCCAGCTACCGTACCCTTTTCATTCTACCGTACTCTTCCAGAACCAGGCGGGGGACACTGTCCTTCACACTGTGGCTGCTATGCCGGAGTCTGCCAACAAGCAGGTTCTCCTTCTCCTTCTCTCCTTCTCCTCACTTCTTCTCCATTTCAGGCGATGTTGTCTCGTCTTCTCGCGAACATTCGAGTCAATCTCCATCTGCAGAACAACGATGGTCTCTCGCCTCTCCAACTGGCTATTGTCCGCGGACATGAGAAGTAATCGATAGTCACTCCTGTCAGTCGATAATCGATCGATTCAGGACAGTGCAGTCGATTCTGACAGTGAAGCCGACTCAGCTCAACTCGGAAGGCTCGCAGGCCATGTTTCCTCTACATCTCGCGGCTTGTTATGCGAGGAACAAAGTGCTTGACGTCATTCTCGACGTACGTTCTCCCTCCCCTCCCCCCTCTCTCTCTCTCTGTCTCTCTGTGTGTCTCTCTCTCTCTGTTTATATTCAAGAAAGAGTTGTTCAGATGTCTCCGGAAGTTGCTCGAACCACGAAGGTCGGTCGGACTGCGCTGCACTTTGCAGTGGAAAGATGGCACGGATCGGTGGATAGAGACACTGCGAGACTGGCATGTATTCAGGTTGGGAGAAGGGGAGATGGGAGAGGGGAGTTCTCTGTTTCAGTCTCTGGTGCAGTCGGGTGTTCCTCTGAACAGTGTTGATTGTGATGGTGTGACAGCCTTGCACCTATGTGTGAGGGAAACTGTAAGGGCACATCCCCCCCTCGACAGGATTCAGCGACTCTCTCACATGGGCAACGGAAACGTGGTACGTCCGGCATCCCCCCTCCCCCCCCCTCTCTCCCCTCTCCCCCTTCTCTCTCTTCTCTCATTCTCCATCTCTAGAAACTGGATGAGATCGCTTCTCACTGCCGCCCGTTCTGGCAGCTTGCCACAGCCTGTTTCCTCTGTCTCCATGGGGCTGATCTCAACGCAAGGGACAAGGTAGATCACATACCAGCACTGATCTAACAGTTGATTCATTCTAGACTGGTCACTCTCCTCTCTCCATGTGTACTTCCGTTGAACTGCGCCACTTGCTCACTCAGTTTGCCACCTGTCGCACCAAGTGAGTCAATCGATACTCGATCGATAACCAATCGATAATCAGGTCGTGTCTTCCGATGAGCTGTCTCACTCTGCCAGACTTTGATGCAGGAGAGGTACTGAACGAATCATTTTGGCTGCTCAGTTCACTCTTTCAGGTCACTATGTGTACATTCGACTGTGAGGACTCTGCAGCCGATGTCAGATTCGTCCCATGTGGTAATCGATAATCAATCAATATCAATCTATGCATGTGACGTTTCAGGCCATCGCGTCATCTGTCGCGACTGTGTGGGAAGGGCGAGGCTTCGTCGTTGTCCCCTCTGCTATCAACACATTGACAGGGCTGAGACAACTGGTATGTCACTGTCATATGTCACCTGTCATCTGTCATTCGCTCATTCCAGATGGAACTGAGGTGGCTATCGGAGGCAACGCGGTGCCCACTGCTACTCTGGTTGACATCGCTGTGCCTGCTGGCCTCGCTCCTTGTGACTCCGCCTCCTCGGATGTGCCGCCCACTGTGGCCCCGCCCAGCCAGGAGCAGGAGGAGCTCCGGATATTGCGTGAGAGACTGGAAGAACTGGAGATCCAGACGAGTTGTGCCATCTGCATGTGAGTGTGTTGGGTTCTGGATGGGATGATATGTGATTGTGTCAGGGACCTGCGAGCTTCGATCGTCTTCAACTGTGGACACACTGCGTGTCCCGACTGTGCCGATGCTCTCACCAAGTGTCACATCTGTCGTGTCCCCATCAAGAAACGACAGACCATGTACATCTGAACGCCCATTCAAGCCACGCCCCTTTATCATCGGAAGCCTAGCAGCTTCCAACTTACAGTACTTTGTCTCCATAACTTCTTACACTATCATCCTTATCACTTAACTGTTTATTGTAATATGCAAACCCGTTTTTAAGGTTTATGCATTATTATTCGTTAAATAAATCTTACTAAATGACTAGAACAACAGGAAAAAAGATCACATGAGCACACTGGATGGAGAGTAATGTAAGTAGATAACGACTAGCGTTTCGAGAATCGTTGAGAATCGTTGATGGTGTAAACGAAGCTGTAAACGACAACATTCGAGGCTCACTCCCAATAAATGATTATGTCTTGTCTCCTGCGTTACTGGAGTAAGAGTACGTGGATGATTTACATAACCAAAAATGATTTATTACATAAAATTCTCTCTAACAGGAAAGACCGCAAGAGTCACCGGTGATAACAATACCGCGTTACAATTTCCATTACCAACAAAACAAATCATATACAATTGTACATATATATCCTACCATGTTATAAGTAATCTATTACAAACGTGATATATACAGATTCTCACAAACGACGAACATATACTGTGCACCGTCAATCTATCTGCTCCTTCTTGTTTGCGGAGTCTGCTTCTTCTTCCCCTCCTCCTCCTTCGCCTTCGCCAGCTCCAATTTCTCCTCCGCAAGCCGCGCCAGAAGCTCACTCTGATGAATCAAATCAAAACTCATACAGTATATAAATTACTCATGATAATCGAATCAATAAACATACATACCTTGAATCCGGTTGTGACGTTCCTTTCGTGAACGAGGGGAGCACGCGGCTCGCCCCACTCCATAGCTGGCACCTGCACACACATCGTCACCACTTTCTCGTCCCTGCAAATGCACGCGCTGTGACAGAGTCCAACGGCATCCTCATACCACTCGCTCACTTCTTCTTCGGTTTCCTGGCGAGCTCGAGGTCAACGATCGTCTCGACTATATCCGACGGTAGCATGCCAGTCAGAGCCTGTACATCTGCAGCCAGCAACGATAAACGACAACAAAGGGGGAAAGAGAAAAAGAACGAAACAATGAGGAATTTACAAAGCAGAGAGAGTAGTTCATTCATGCCCACCCTCTATCTTGACCGTCATCTTTCCGTCCTTAGCCTTCTTGGGAAATCCGAGTTCGGTGAGTGCGCGATGGACAGCTGAGCCCCAGTACATCTTTAATCAATCAATACATCTTGATATCCAAGTGACGTACCACTACCACTCACCTTGTAGCTGCGGAATCCAAAGGGTGACAGTGGTCTCTCCGGGCTTCCTGGTACTCCTTCCATTCGCGAAAAGAGGTAGCCTAAATGAAATTTATATTTATGTATAAAATAGATAAAATGCAAAGAAGCTCACTGAGATCAATGATGAAGCTACCGTATCCCTTGCCCTGATACTGTGGGAAGACGCAGATACAGCACAGATTCTGCCCCGTCGAGAACAATCGTTGCTGAAAACGCAATAAAGTAACAATGATCAATCGATATATCGATTAACTTTGGAGAAGTATCCGACAATCTCGAAGCCGTCGTCGGAATGAGATGCGATCACGTAGAACACAAACGGCTGCACGTCACAGAACACAGCCTGAGAAGACACGAATCAACACAAACAAAACCACAACATACACACTTTATCCTTGATGAACAGCATGGCAAAGAGACCGAGGTTCGCGCAGAAGCGCTGGAAACAAAACTAGATGACAAACATGGGAACGCCCACCTCGTGTTCGTAGTTTCTGGCCGCGTCGACCTCGAAAACGCTGAGCTTGTCGTCTCGGTAGATCTCCCAGCCGGGTGGGCGATCGCGCCACACACACCGAGACTCACAACAACACAGTCAACCTCAACTGACCAGTCCGCGTCTCACCTTGTGATTCATGAGAATGCGTTCCGAGGCGGCAAAGTGGAAGCATGTGTGACACAGGTGGAGAGTGTGGAGGCGCGCATACTGCAGCGGGTACGCGCTCCTGAAAGGGAATGAACAGGACTAGGGAGATGTCACCCACCGGTACCACGCCTTGACCCGCCACCGCTTGGCCTGTCCGTACAGCATCACCCACTCCACCTTGTCCGTCCCACTCGCCACACACAGCTCCTTCTCCTACAACACACACCAACTCATTCGTCATGACTTGCCTCACCCTGGCCTTGGCCTGCACCCGTGCCCATGTCTGCGCCGCTTCCGTGGCCGTCTGCTCGTCCCTGCCCAGCCACTGGCTCAGCGCCTGCGCGTCACTCTCCACGCGAGAGTCGAGAGACGCCTCCGCCTGCCACTCCGCCAAAAGAGTTTCCTGCAATAGTTGGTGTATCGAAAGGAGAGAGGCACTGACATTCCACTGATGGGTGGGGTTGGGCAGGTGTCGATGGTACTCGCTGCGCACACTGGCTGGCTCGTCGTTCGCATACGGAGAATACATGGCCGCCCTCCTGCAGTCACAAGAGAACACGACCCATCCGGACACGCCTACTTTGTCTTGCTCATCTTCTTCTTGCGCTTCTTCGCACTGGCGCCGCCCTCGACCTTCTCGGCTTTCTCCTCGTCCACATCACTCTCAAACCAATCAATCAATTCAATCAACAGTCCTCTCCCCTCACCAAAACAATGCGCTCAGCGGGCAATTCTTTTTCCTCGTCAGTGAGTGAGAACTTGAGGTAGTCGTCGTACTCCTCGTTGTCCATACTCATGTCCTCATCGTCATTTTCCATCAACATCGAGTCGACAGACTTATCCTTCAACAAAACAGATGACATCGAGAACACCCCGCTCACCTTGTCCACGGGCTTCCTCTCCGGCTTCACAGTCCTCTTGGGATGCGATGACACCGGTGTCTTTGTCACACTCCCCAACTTCTGAAAATAGAGAACTATAATATAATGGGCCACCTTTTCCACCGGCTTCTTGTTGACAGTGAGAGTAGCAGTCTTTTCTCGCCTTGACCGTGTCGCTGGCGTCTGCGACAAACCTTCAGAAACACTCTGAAAAATAAAATACTCTTCTGAAACCGATTTCTTCTGCATTTGTGCGACATCGATGAAGTCTGCGTTTTTGTCCAACAAACAGAGATATGCACCTTTTCGACAATCGGCTCCTTCTCTCGTCCCACGCTCATCTCACTGCGCACGATCTTCTCCCTGATGCCACGTGTCTCATCCGGCGTCTGCGTCACACCTTCAGCCATCTGCAAGGGTGTAAAACATATAACATTCTCCGCTCTCACCATCTCGACAGGCCTCTTCTCTCTTCCGACGCTTGCGCTCTTCTCCCTCCGATGTGTCGCCAGTGGCTCGACTCGCGTTTTCTTCTTGAAACTGCTCGGACCCACGATCACCTCCGAAGTTTCGAGCAAACGAGCGCTCGGCCGACTGACGCGCCTGCAATTTTCTTGTTAATTTTTAAACAAAATTACGCTCACTTGTTTCTCGCTTCAGACGTCGTGGTGAGTGCGGCCATAGCGGGAGTGAGAGCGCACGACGAGACGGGCTCGAGACTCGGCGCGCGGCCCCTGCAACCAAGCAGCATGGCCCGTCACACTATGCGGACTGACGTGCTGTCGCTGCTCCGGCTGACGCTGGCTCGCACGCCGAGTCGCGCTATCCCATCCTCCATCCCGCCCTCCTCCATCGCATCCAGCGACGGCGGATGCTCGTCCGACACAGTTGAAATCACCGTCGTGTTGCTCACACTGAAACATCATAACGCACTGACACAAAACAATTCACCTCACCTCATAACAGAATGGCTGCGCGGCGGCTCGTAGTGGGTGGAGGAAGTGGAGTAAAGCTGCGGCGGGCTCACTTCCATCGCGCCGATGGCCGGAGGAGGGGTCGGCGTGAGCAGCGCAACCCTACAAATGGAAAATGGAATCATAACTACAAGATTTTTCTTCTCTCACTCACCGCCGCTCCATCCCCCCGTCTCCCTCTTCCATCGCCTCTAGACCTGCGCTGTCTGGATCCATTCTGAAAAGATACAGTATCGCATTGTTTTCGTGTACAACGACAATACGATAGTGAACATGTTCGATTACGTCATCACAATCACAAATGCGAAATGTATGTTCTTTATATTTTCATTATCATATATAACGAAAAACCAAAATCCGTATATCCTGTCCCAAACAGTAACTAGTATTTGTCGTAGACAGTAACGCGTGTGTCAATGGTCTTCAAACACAAACTGCTTCGGGCAGGTGTCATTACTAGCTGTCCTGTCCTCTCCGTTTGCAAACAATTTGCCTCCTTTGTGTTCTTGCTACAGAGGACGCCATGGGGGCGGGGACTCACAAACCTTATACGAACGCTGCGAGGTCATCTATCCTACTATTGCATGCGATCACGTTGGACGTTGGCTTCGTATATGGTTTTAAAAATGTACGTGATAAATTCCTGAATCACTCGTGATGCACACAACCCGCATAAACCCGGTCACTCGCAGATCGTTTTCACTTTCTGCGATCAGTCAGTGAAGGATGTTCCCTATGGATCGGGGCGGCCCCGGTGTGCGCGCGCAAGGTCGCGCCCATTATATTCATTTCATCTCGCCCCTCCTCTCACCTGACCCTCTCATACCACTATTTTCGTCTCGCAGTTACACGTGTCTCTTCAGTTATCGTCGCATTGTACTATAATCACTCCTTTCAGGGTCAACCTGCTTGCTCATATAGCCGGCTAATATTTTGAACATGTTATTTCAATATACTATTATCTGTGTACTTTCAACAGGTGAGTGGGTAAGATGTATGATATATTGTCTCAATTGTAACCGTTCACAGTTCACGTACTCATAGCCATTGACCCCATTAATCCGTGTGATACGCGCGCATAATCTATAGGCCCGTCCAGACTAAACGCAAACGCGAACGCAGAACCAAACGCACGACCAAAATTGAAACGCGAGCGTTTCACAAAACGCCGCTCGGGAATGAAACGCGAACGCAAACGCGCGATGTGTTCAGACCAAACGCGCGCGTTTTTGTCGCGTTTGCGTTTGCGTTTCGTACCCGGCGTCTGCGTTCATCGAGATTCAACTTCGATGAACGCTGGATTATGAGCGTTTCATTCACTCCAAGTTCAACATCTGTTTTGATTTGTAGTATTTGTTGTTGTTTTTTTGTTTATTTTATCGATATTTTTGATTTTTATTTTAAGATGCGGCCGCCAGATCGAAATCACATACTGCGTGTACTTCTGGATGTCTATTGTATGCTGCTGAATGTGACTGCTCAACTGTCGACCCGACTGTATGTTCGCGATCCCCATGTGCCCTTCCTAGACACACGATTCCGCGTTTTCGATGAGTACATGCTCTCTCGCTCGCCTGCCGACTTTCTGGAGTACACTCGATTCACCATCTCCGAGTTTGAGGATCTGCTGTCGCTACTTGCTCCTTCCCTTTCTCATCCACTGACGCATCGTGCTCCCATATCTGCTCGCCACCGCCTTGCCATATACTGTACCTTCACTGGGTTCGCAACATCATTCCGTCAAGTAGCTCATCAGTATTGCTGCGGAACTTCCACTGTCGTTGGAATCGTGCACGAAGTTGCCGTTGCCATAATCACGAACATTTCTTCTATTGCATTCAAGCCCATCACTGCTCAGTCTCTAGCCGACAGCGCGTCTGGATTCCTGCATAATTGGCAACACCCGCGATGCGTTGCCGCCGTCGACGGAAAACATTTCGCACTCATCCGTCCTCCCAACTCTGGCAGTACTTACTATAACTACAAGAACTACTATAGTATTGTGTTACTGGCTGTTGTGGACTCGTCATACAGATTCATATTGTTCGATCTTGGAGCGCCGGGACGAGGCAGTGATGCAGGCATCTACCTCAAGAGTCAAGTCAGGACCGCTATCGAAGCAGCCTCAAGAAACCTATTCCCACCAGCAGCTCCTCTCGGAAACTCCGGGATCGTCCCGTTTCACGTTGCAGCAGACTCAGGATTCGCTCTCAAGCCACACATGATGCGCCCATATTCTCAGGCCGACTCCGCTTCAAACCGCAAATCTTGTCATTTCAATGCCTGCTTCTCTCGCGCACGACAGGCAGTCGAAGACTCTTTCGGAATCCTCGTATCCCGTTTTCGTCAACTCGGGCAGACAATGACCTTACAACCAGACTACGCCATCACACTCATCCTGTCAGCAATGGTTAGTTCACATTTGATTTCGATGTTTACATTGGTAATTTTTGTCAATTTCAGGCTCTTCACAACTGCCTCATCGAGTCGTGCGATAGACAGACTGTGCTCACGCGCTTCCCTCCTCTTGTTGTTCCCCGTCAGATCAACCCCGCACCTGGCAGACCTGGCCACACACAGACAGGGAAGATTTATCGAGACCGACTTCGCCACTTCTTCTCAGAGCGTGATAATGTCAACTGAACACATTACATGTTGTTGAATAAATTTTATTGTAACAAGATTCTCATAACAATATGATCCAACAAAAAAGAATAAACGAGGAAAACAAACGAGGGAGGATGAAGGGACTACTCACATATGGGATCAATCACGAAAAGCACTCGTGGGACATTCACAGACTCGTATCGGGTTAAAAAAAGATATACTTGCTTGATCTAGGTGACAATGAGACTCACGAGGTGGCGACCTTCAAACGGTCGACCTCATCCTCAATCTCCTGGGCGAGCGTGGTGATGCGGCGGCAGAACGTATTCGCTTTAGTTTCCGAAAACGCCTGGAGGTCGTGCATCGCAATCTTGAGCTGCTCGACTGAAACATACAAATTTTAGAAAATAAACAACAATTCAAATTATAAACTCACTCGCTGCGGTACGTCGAGACGGGATATCAATGACCAGCGGCGTGAGCGACTTGGCCAGACCATCGACCTTCTCGAAACCTGTGACACCTCTCATGTTATCAAAACAAATATCAATTCTTACCATTCTCGAGAACAGCCGACAAAGTATGACGAGGGCGCTTCGAGTTGTTCGGCTCCGTTCGATGGTTCTGGAAGAGACTGCGCTTGGCCCCCACGTTAGACACGGACTGCCGTGGGGTAGACGTATCCACGGCGGGGGTTGCAGCCGGTGAGACATCAACAACGATGAGATCATCATCCTACAATAAAATATGTATTCCTTCAATCTCTGATAAGAAAAAGATTAAACTTACATTCTGCATACTCGCGGGATCGTCATGAAGCAGCGAGTGCGGCTCGCCATTGATCACCTGGTGCAGGTCTCCATCGAACGAAACCCTGGGCCTGAATTCACCCATTTAACATATGTAACCAATAGAACATGAAATACTCACTGAGCCGGATCTTCAGGCAGAAGGAATTCCATCTGCCGCATGTGCACCCAAGGTTCGGCGGTAAGATCGGCACGGCCAGAACCAGTGGTCGGCAGCTTCTTGAGCTTCTTCATGAACAGATCCCGCGCGTTTTTCCAAACTGCACCGCAACGTTCACCTGAAAAACTTCCGTTCAATTTAAAACATCCACACAAAAATCTCACCTGATATGTCATGCGCGCACTCGTTCTTAACCCTGATGGAGATGTCGTGGAAGAGCTTGTTACGTAGGGTCTTGTCCGGGTAGCTCGCGTGAGAGAGGTCGTAAAGTTCCTCCCTCTCACTAACAGCATCGATGATGAGAGAGCGGACGTCTGTCGGAACTGCCTCATCCCTTACCGCCCTGGCCGCCTTGACAGGTTTCGTCTCTCCTTTCACCATCTTATAACACCCTGAAAAAGATGTAAGACATTATCTTGATGTTTGATAATAAACATAACTAAACAATACATAAACAACAACAAAACATTAACAACAACAACAACAACAAAGTAACATCATCATAAAACTATATTTGCGCAACTTGAGTAATTCGCGCAATTATGTTTGCAGCGCTTTCACTTTTCGCGCGGGCAACGTTTGTTCAATCGCCAGGATCTGGTTCGCGTTTCATGAAACGCGAACGCCAGCGTTCGCGTTTTAGCGAGCGTTTATCGAGCAAAATCTTGAAACGCAGACGCAAACACGTGCGTTTTGCGTTTGCGTTTAGTCTGGACGGGCCTTATGCGACCCGTTAGCGATGCGAAAAATCACATCGACAGTAATCTGGGCCTGATTTCACCCCACTCCTTTGCAGCGCTGGGTGCAAAACGCTCAGAAGATGCAATCCCAGTGGTTGAGATCCGAGGAGAGGGCAAACCTATGTCGGCCGCTCAGATCAGACACCTAGAGGAGATGAGCAACGGAGGGCCTCTCGATATCAAGGTACTGTCGAAAATGAAAAGAAAAATACTGGAAATATAAACGCAGGTCGACAAAACGTGGGTGCCGCACGAGAGCAAGTGTACGATCAAGGCCAAGAGAAAGGACTTCGTCAAGTTCCATTACAAAGTTAGTAGAATTATTTAATTTGATTGTTTGAATGATAGATTACGTAGGTGATGACGGAAGAAGGCAAGCGAGCGTCGCAGACGTACGGCGGAGAGCCAGTCACTATGCAGCTCGGAGTCGGTATGACCATGCCCGGTCTCGATAAGGTGAAAACCACACATAAAATCACCGTAATCAAAAATCTAGGGATTGCAAGGCATGTGTGCCGAGGAGTTGCGCAAGATCCAGGTTCCCTACCGCCTCAGCCGCAAGAACAAGAGCAAGAGTAAGTGGCAGTGGTTGAAAAGGTTCATTACAAATTCTTCAGTGTGGAAGGCGATTCCGAACGACGAGCATTGGTTGACGTTCTCGGTGGAGATGCTCGAGGTGGATCCGTACACCCACGAGAAGCAGTTCAGGTTCATGGACACTGATGAGAGCGGCTCTATCACGCAGGAAGAGGCAGGGTGTCAATAAAACTGAAGTAGATCATCAAAACCTTTTCAGTTGGTGAAGTGGTCTGAGGCGATGAAGAAGTCGTGGGGCAAGCAGTGGAAGAACGACGCCATTGACAATGTGCTCGCCGCCAAATACTATATCAAGTAACATATCCGCGCAAAAGGCTTTACTAAACAACACATCACAGATATTTCGACGTGAACGGCGATGGGAAGGTTAACCTTTCTGAGTTCACCACTATCATGGAACGCGACGAGAAGGCCATGGCAGGAGTTAGCAAAAAGGTAATTAATTTCCAACTATGCGGCAGATGTACAACTATTTTAGCCGGAGGGGCGACGCCGTGATCCTGGATTCGCGTGGATACTTGATTTCAACAACGACGGTGTTGTTACCGTACAGGTATTTATAATTTACAGTTTACATAACTTCTAATTCAATTTTACCAGTCACAGTCACAACAACACACTTTTCAGGAGAACATCGCAGCTGATGAGATCTTGGGCAAGGAGCCCAAGCTGCTCCCAACTGGCAACAAAGACGAGCTGTAACCTTATTTCCATCAAACAACGAGTAATAACATGTGACGTTTGTTTCAATAAATGCACTTTTTGTTGTAATTGAGCATTGTGTGTACACGCGAAACCCGTGGGATTCGATTCCAATTCCGTCTGCCGACCAATACCACTCCATTTCACAAGCTGATCACACACAGCGAACACAAAAGACAACAGAGGGCCGCCCCCATTGAATTCGATCACTCCACGTCACAGCTTCCATCATGCGGCTACTACTGCATTTTACTATATTCACACTCGTTTCTATTGTTCTGACCGATGTGAGTTCATTATGATCTGTCGTTATATTAGCGAAACACAGAGTTCCGAGGAGAATAAATCTTCAACGGAACTGTTGCACTCTCTACCAATTGAGGAGGGCAGCGGACTCGGTGATATTCACGCTGAAGGAACTGAACACGTCGCTAACGAGGTAAATCTACAGCTAGCAAGATCAAACAAAACACGTGTAACAAAATCAGACATATATCGAAATCCAAGACGATTTGCTAATCAACGGAACCAATAATGATGTTAATGGAAACAATGAGAAATTGCCGGATACTAACAATGGAACGGAAACTGACGTGAGCGCACAACCACAAATTTCCAGCGAAGCCCCCAAAGAAACGTCTATAAAGGTACAAGCTTCTTTTAAGAAGAACCTTATTTATATGCATATAGCAAACTACACATGCTCCGGAAGCAACTACATCAAATAAACCGGAAGAACTAACAACGAAACCGGATGATTTGCCGAATCCAGAAGAACAGAAGGGAGGAGAGGAGAAGAAACACAGCTCATTCCATGGAGGAGTATTCGTTGGTGAGTAGTGATTACGTAGCGTAGCATAAACAGTTACGGAATAGAAATTTAAAATACAATGTGAAAACAAAAAAGGAAAACAAAAAAACAAAAAAATGCGCGGGAAACCGGAGGTATGACTAGTAACACCCGAGCGTACTTGTAGCACAACTGATTACCAATAATTTTATTTTTGAGGTGGCATCTTTACTGGATTTTTGATTATCACGCTGTGTGCTTGCGGATTCCGATACTTCATGATGCGCAAATCTCAGATACCCTACAACAGAAACTTCTCTTGAACCCGTCGGTTTCATACATTGTGCATATTGTTTCGGTATATTATTCCTATCATCATAATAAATTGTGTTCTTTGTTGTGGTGCGTCGAGCGGAGGCGGTGGCTGCATTGGCAACTCGAGGTTTGTTTGACTGATTGGCGTCAGCTGACTGGCCCTCTGTCTCTCTCTCTATCTTCCCCCCCACACACACTCTCATCGACCCTTTTCATGCGAGGTTCCAGGATATTCCATCACTAAACATGTAAGAAGTGTAGGTGGTTTCCGAGTTGCAATCACTGCGGAATATCGAAGGTCGAAGTAGAGACGAAATCAGTTGTGGAAGAATGCATACAGAATCCTCTTCATATAAAGCATTCACCTCTAGTAGAAACATGGTGATCAGTGAAACCAGATGAAATTATAATAGGCTCGCACTTAGCTCAGGATTTTTCGTTGAAAACATTATCGTGGATTTTGACACTACCGTATACTGAACGAAATGCACTGCATATTGTTTTTACCGTTCGAATCTCTACTCAATAGATACTCTCTCATGACCATGTGGCGTAGTGGTAACGCTCTCGCTTGGAAAGCGAATGTTTGCGGGTTCGATCTTTGTTACCCACGCAATATTTTGTCGAATTGAAAACATCATCGAAAAGGTTCTCATCGTTGTCTAACCACCCTGATGTCTCTCGTGAAAAGAGTAGAACTTATTTGCGGGCCTACAATATATAAAACGTTTAAAGGTTATTGAAAATATCTCCTACATACATTTACTCAATCGATTTGTCTCATTCTACCGCTTATTACAATCCTCTCACAGCTCATATCTTTCATCACACATTACTAACACAACAGCAGACTCTCCGCCAGATGTTGACTGCTCATTGTCTTCGAATCTTCTCGATCCCTGACGTCACTTGCGGGGTGATTCAGCCCGCCTGAGGGGGTGGAGGGCGGGGCGAGGGTGGTCTCCGCCAATCAGCGCGCCTCTTTCACACTGCCGGAGGGCGAGTATATAAAGTGAGTCGGCGGCTTTCCCTGCAGATCCCCAGATCACACTCACTCTCTATAATGGCCAACCGCACCACCGCCGGAGGAATCGGATTCGCCGTCCGCGAGAAGGTTTGTACTCGTCCTTCCAGTTATTGTTGGTCTACCGTACCCCATAGTAATCCTTCTCCCGTTTCAGCAGGCCTCCAAGTACTCTGACACCGACGGAAAGCCCCTTCTCGAGTGGATCAAGAAGGTTGGTGGATTGATTGATATTGACTGATTGATGGATGGATTGCAGGTCTCCGGTGAGAACATCAACACCGACGGAAACCGCGACAACTTCCACAAGCTGCTCAAGGACGGCTCCCTTCTGTGCAAGTGAGTGGGAGAAGAGAGAGAGAGAGAGAGAGAGAGAGAGAGAGAGAGAGATAATGAATGAGAGAGAGAGATCATCGTGACCGTTCCAGGCTGGCCAACGGCATCGAGGCTGGATCGGTGAAGAAGATTCAGAAGCCCATCTCCAACTTCGCTATGATGGAGAACATCAACTCCTTCGTCGAGGCCGCCAAGAAGGTAACTATTCATGTATCAATCAATATGTTACTCTATCGATTGTAGTTCGGAGTGCCGACCGAGGAGACGTTCCAGTCGGTGGACCTTCTGGAGGGCCGCGATCTCTTCTCCGTCTGCATCACCCTCATCTCCCTCGGCCGCGCCGTGAGTAGACACTATCGATTGATTCGAATCAATCAATAACTCCCCTTGTTTCAGCTCCAGAAGCAGGGCAAGACCAACCCGTTCGAGTAAAGTCGCCGGTCACACAAACAATGTGTGAGTTTTTGTACACAGCTTCCAAAATGACGACTGACCTGTGTGTTTGCAGACAACTGCCTTCACACCTGCCCTACGCGGCCACGTCTCATTTTGTGCATAATTTTGTCCATTTTCATTTTCACTGTTCTCTTATCAGGTGATACGTTTTGATGTCCGATAAACTCTGTGTCTCAAATTAGAGAGGGCGCGCCAGCGCCCTCTCGTTTGTACTGGATGTCCCCGCGCGCTAGAATGCTCAAAAACGACTTTTCCCGGATGAAGCACTTTTCCTCATTTTGAAGTGATTTCCACTGTTACATTGCATTCACATCTCTATTCGATAGAGTTATAGAAAGTTGTATTGAGTTTGATTGAATTTGAAGCGAGATACGGAGAGTCCGCATTCGAGTGCGGATTGAGATTGGTGTCGGGCGGGCGGGCGGGCGTCGGACAATCGCTTTCGCCCCGCCCCCTCTGTGTGTGAGTGAGAGAGAGAGGCGAATAGCGGGTGCGCGTCGGTATCCTCGCAGCGAATCGCGAACGTGTATGAAAATATAATTTTGTGAAACAAAACTTAAGAAAAGGACAGATATTATCTTTCAAAAGTACTTCCAAGTAAAAGTAGTTGGTTTGTACTGTTGTCTCAGTTGAGCAAAAGGACTGACATGTTTTCAATGGAGACATGTGCAAACAGGCTCTCAGCATTATTCGACGTGTTATGTTACAACAGAAGTTGTGTTTTTAGATAATAACTGCATAACTTTGTAAACGCGTTCATTATAATATGGCCGCTTTGCACTGGTATGAGAGAGAGAGAGCCTGTTGGCACATGTCTCCATTGAAAACATGTCAGTCCTTTTGCTCAACTGAGACAACAGTACAAACCAACTACTTTTACTTGGAAGTACTTTTGAAAGATAATATCGTGGTTTGCATTAATATTCTGCGAGATGTGGGTGGGTCGCGAGTGTTTTGTTCGCACCCCCGCAGTAACACGCGCTGTAAAGTCGCCGGCGGCTACCCCAATCGCTTACTTGCCACTCCCTTCCCCCTTTCTCTCTCTCTCTCTCTCTCTCTCTCTCTCTCTCTCTCCCCCTCTCTCCCACCACATAAAGTACGCAGGAAACACGTTGTTCTAGAAGGCATCATTGAGCAGGGAAATGTACATAGGGGCGGGGCTTGTGGGGGCGGGGCGTGGACGTCACTCGAATGTGAACGAGTAGTAGTGTTGCGAACTCGTCGAGATGAGCGAAGAATTCATCGAGTCGGTCTGATCTGAGAAAAAAAACTTGAAATAAAATTTTAACAATGCAAAACCGTGTATTTCTGATCTTTGCTTCTCTCTAGAGTTTTCCCCTCGCTCTATTACACCAATCCTCCCAATTCTCTCTCGCCTGTTTTTTCTCTGTTTTGTTCGTTTTGTTCTCAACTTCTCGCCTTCGTTTCGTATTAAAGAGCGAGTGTAACGTGGAATCTACACGGATAGAGGGAGAGAGAGAGAGAGGGAGAGAGAGAGAGAGAGATGGAAGAGAGAGATGGAAGAGAGGGTGGAAGACGCACCCGACTGCCACTCGTCCACCTCCTCTTCTCCTTGTTCCGCCAGTCGACGCTGCAGACTGTCGAGCGAATGGAGCAGATCTGAAACCAATGTCTTGACTTCCAGTCTCCGACCACATAGCAACAGATGTTCGGATAGAGAAGACCCGAGAACGAAAAAGAGCCCATTCCCCTAAAACTCGCCTGCCACACTTCCGATGTGTTCTGGAAGGGAATTGGTTGGGATCAAAGAGAGTGAGAATAGAGAAAGAGAGAAATTGTGAAAAAGAGTGAGGGGGAGAGGGAAACGTATACATGGGAAAGGTGGACACGGCAAAGAGAGATGGGAATCGAAAAACACATACACGACTATTCAGTTCCATCATTCCGCGCTTACAACACCGCACTCGAAAATTGCGCGGGAAATTTCGTATTTTTATCGAATCGCACAAGAGAGCGACATGTTGTGGAGGCTACTGCTTTGTCCACCCGCGCACCTTCCATGTCGACGCTGTCTCCTCCGAACACCCTGTCTGGGTGCTGCATCATAGCGAGCAGGGCGCGGGCCGCGCGCACGAACGACGTAGACTGAGCAGCACACCGCGGGAACAGCAGAGGACAGAAGATCATCAACACGTCTGCAACACACTCTCCTTTCCTCCTGCTTGAAACTTCCGAAACATCGAAATAGTGCAGCTATCCCCTAATTTTGCTTTCTCCCCGTTCCTTTGTCCAACTCCCACACGCCACACTTGTATTGTTCCATCTCACTCGCTATCGTTTCATCTCGGCTAGCCCTAGCCATAGCTATGCGCTGCCCCTATCGCTGACCCACATCCGTGGTCGACAAATCAATATTAATTCGATATTACATAAAATCATAGTTCTCACCTGTGACGCTGGCTTCTCTATCGGATGAGAGATCGACTAGATTCTGGAGTGACCGGGCGAGGAGACACGAGATCTGTGCGAGTGGATGGCGGAGGGAGCGGATTAGACTGGAAACACATGGGTTATATCACGAAGTACAGGAGAATGAGTAGAATCATATCTTGTCCAGCAACACTCACCCATGCAAGTAGGTGATGACCAGGTCGGGCTCCGACTTGCTGCCGATACACAGCAGCTCCTCGTCGCCAAATAAAGGCGGGATTGTCTCCAGCAGCTCCTGCGAGGGGACAAGTGAACATGGTCAACTAGAAAGGACGCGCACCTTCATGGCTGACATGAGCACGTTGGGATGGGCAGCTGCCACGTCGGCGACACGCACCCGACCATCCAGGATTTGGGAGAGCAGCGATGCCACCTCTGAACACACGGAATGAAAGAGGCCACGCAGCTATATTAGTGCCTTCAAAAGTTGTTCGTTTATCTACTTAAGTACGTTTAGTAGATAATATGACAAATGAACTCTGACCCACCCTTTGTGTGTGGGTGTCGCAGACCGAGTCGACGCGTGCCCGCTTGTCTCCAGTCAGCATCGCACAGAGCAGCCAGCAGGTACTGAAACACGTCGCTCACATAGTGCTCGTCGTCGTCCTCGATCAGAAGCACGTCGTGCACGTCATCTTCATGGTACGTCGACGACGACGCGCCAGGCTCCGTGAACCACGTCACGCCGTCCGGTGAAAACTCTTCCATGTTGTGCGGCAGGGGGTTGTGAAATATGCAGAGGAAATGCCGAAACGCGGCGTGTGCGCGATATTATGAACCAGTCAATACGGCCCGCAAAAGAGCAGCAGTGTTTTGTGATAGCAACGCGCGCGGTGGTTGCTATTTTGATAACCCGATAACGGCTCCCTTTTGATCCTATTACATGGCGGATTTGGAAACTCGAGTACTTCTGATAGAGCTGATAAGCAGATAAGCTCGCTTCGCAACAGGCTTGTCAAAATGCAAGCGGTTCCTTAGGGTCCCTATTCGTAACTCGCAGAGTACGCCACCCACACCTTATTGCGAAAACGAAACGGCGAACGGCGTGAGCTGTCGTGGGAAAATTGCTGGGATTTGTCGTGCCATAGTCTTCTTTCGAGCTTCGACCCCCGCAGATTGCTCATAAGTCTCTTTTTTTCTTAAATCGGGATCTGCCTTCACTTTTATACTATACTTACGCCTATTTCAACAAAGCTGTTCGAGGTATACAGGTATACAGGATTGCAGAGGTGTGAGAGTGTGTGTTGGAGATATGGTCTCGATAGCCTCCGAATGGCCGCTGACTCACTTTCTTTGCGTGAGCGCCTATAGAACAAACACCGCCACGCTCCATAAAACAGGGACACGAGAGAGAGAGAGAGAGAGAGAGAGAGAGAGAGAGAGAGAGAGAGAGAGAGAGATGCGCGCAGTTTGCGATTCTCACCCGTAAAAAGACAGGGAAACAAATTCGATAGAAAGATCACACTGACCAGGTGGGAATGTTTGCTGATATTAGAATATTTTAAGGATACCAATGTGTACATTATGCTGTGAAGAGATAGAGAGAGAGAGAGAGAGAGAGAGAGAGAGAGAGAGAGAGAGAGAGATCTCATACCCGGCTTTCTCTTTCTCCTTTTGTTCTGCACCTGGCTCGTTCAATTATCTCCCGTTGTCTACATACACATATCCCGAAATCCGTTCTGAATCCCGTCTAATCACATCACTGTCATAATAAAATGTCATAATCGAATCCCATTCAACAATCAGCTGATCGATCAGTCAGCTGATCGCCCTTCCCTTCCCATCACTCATGCAAGGCAATTTCAATGCAAATATGCTGGATTGGATGGTAGCAACGGGCGAAACTCGTCTTGCGTGTGTATGGTCATCACTCTCTCCCTTCTTCTCCCTCCATCTCCCTCCCTCTCTTCCTCTCTTTCTCTCTTCTGACAAGAATGCGTGGCATCAAAAAGATCAGAATACATTAGCGGTCTCGAAGGGTGTCCTAACGACTTTCATTTGCATACTCTGCAATTCCCTCTTTTACAATACAGTAACCTAGAAAGAGAGAGGTTGTAAACGTCGAGTGGGCGCGAAACATCAACAGGATTCCGGAACATTTAGAACAATTGCGGTTGATCAGCTGATTGACAGACGGTCTAATCCAATCCGATGCACTATGTGATCTGCGTTTTCCCCTAATTACCTCTATATACAAAGAACAACAACAACACAAATCGAATGAAACACTATGTGAGCAGATCTAGCAAGAATCTACAGGTTTCATGTAATCTAATTAACCGGAACGAGATAAATTACATAAAAACACACACAGCCTTCGAAAAAAATACACTGATAAAACACGTAATGAAATACACTGATAAAACACGTAATGCACCTGTAGTGTGACGATCTTCCTATCCTCCTGCTCCTCCGCTCCCCTCTGCTGCTCCTTCTCCACGCTAGTCCGCGGCTGCTCCCGCCCAATCACTAGGCGCAACTGCCGGAATGAGTCCCACTCCTCTTCTGGTCTCATACTGAATAGTTAGAACAAGCAGGTGGCTGGAGGGGTAAGGGTTGGATATGTGTGCGCGCGCCCCGCCCCGCTCGCCCCACGCATGCGCCCCGCCCCCTCACTCACACACGCCGCTCCCTTTTCGAGGGGTATTCAAGAGGCAATACATCCCATACACCAACACAATCACGGGAGTTCAACTCACAGCGTGCGTGAGTGGACCAGTATTGTGCACGGACAACACAAACAACACACTACTATCTCATGATAAAGCAGTAGGTTGACAGATGTCGTAATCTGTAACATTCCGTGGTTATACTGTGGAATCAGAGTCGGAGGGAAAGAGTTGCATTACATAGAGTGAGTGTTGATTCATAGTTCTCACAAACAACTTCTACTGACTCCGCTAAAGTGGTCCGGATCCAAATATTATGGTTGTTATGATCATTTCTTTCTTTCGATTTGAGAAATGAAACAAACCTACCAATACAAGTAGTTTCCTTATTTTTCTTTGTTATTCAACTTCTTTGAATTTATTTTTATTTGTCGTCTTAGTTTTTTTTCGTTATTGAGTTCCTGGATGAAATTATATCAACAGAAATAAACTTATGATAATGGTCGTGCGTAGTGTTTCTGACGCACAATCTTGCACAATAAGCGCGATCAGCTGTTTGGGTGCAGCGTGCACCTTTGGCGCATCACGTTTCCCCCCATTTTTTTAAAGAACTGTCAAAATTGCGTGAATGATCAGTTGTGGTTTCAGAATGTTCTAATTTCTACGCTGCAATATTCAATTAATCCGCTCGCTCGATCAGCTGATAATCTCGGTATAATAAGCTCGCACTTAGCTCAGGATTTTTCGTTGAAAACATTATCGTGGATTTTGAACATACAGTATACTGAACGAAATGCGCAGCATCTTGTTTTTGCCGTTCATATCTCTACTCCACTGATTCTCTCACATGTTCACGTGGCGCAGTGGTAACGCTCTCGCTTATCAAGCAGCTGTTCGCGGTTTCGATCTTGGGTACCCTCGCAAAATTTTGTCAAATTGAAAACATCATCCAAAGGGTTTTGATCGTTGTCTAACCACCCTAATGTCTCTCGTCAAAAGAGTGGAACTCATTTGCGGGCCCACTATACCAACAAACAAGTTCCGCCTTCTACTGCCGGCCGCCGTATCTGACCCATAGGCGATGCCGACGCGCAATCGATCAGCGTTGCGCGATAACCCCGACAGTTCTGGAGACGACCATTCAGATGACGAGCATGTTCACCCCACTCGCCACCGTACCGCCACACGCAACGCCATCGCGTTCTGGTGAGAATTGAACCGCATATCGATTGATTTATTGATCGATTCAGGCTACTCGGTCTGTGCAATAACTTTGCCTACGTTATCATGCTATCTGCCGCCAAAGATATTCTTGAATCTGAAGGAGGAGGAGGGAAGGGCAACGACACAGAAATTATGTGTCAGGTAAGGGAGTACGGAACATCAATCGATAAATCAATACTCAGGAGCCTTTGATCCATCGAGTCTGTTCTCCAATGTCGACTGGAGCGGTGTTACTCGCTGATATCATACCGGCACTGCTCATTAAGCTTACCGCGCCTCTATTCCTTCACTCACTACCATTCGGGTTCGTCTCACCACACAATCACTCACTCAACCATCCACTCATCCATTCCTCCAGACTCCGTCACCTTCTCGCCGTAGTCCTCCAGGCGTTCAGCTACGTCCTCGTCGCCTCCGGAAGCGGATTGGTCGTCGCACTCACTGGTTGGAGTACATCTCGCGACTATGTTTACCGGTTCTCTTTCAGGTGTCTCGCTCGCCTCGGCGGCGTCTGGTCTCGGTGAAGTCACCTACCTATCACTCGCCTCACACTTCCATATGTACGTTTTCTATAGTTGTAAATGAAATTGTGTACATCGTGTTGTCGTTTTTTTCCAGCGGTGTCGTCTCGACATGGTCATCCGGCACCGGTGGGGCGGGAGTCATCGGCGCACTCGCCTACGCCGCCCTCACTGATCACAGGTATCTACTTATCGATTGATCCACATCGCCTTTTTTCTAGACTGCTCGCGTTGTCCCCGTCCACCGCCCTTCTCTCCATGCTCGTCGTACCCGTTCTGTTCGCATACACGTGAGTATTGATTTATCGATTTGGTCAATTCGTTTCTGAATGCAGATACTGGTCGATCCTCTCCATTCCCTCTTCGCTTCCGCGAGTGCGCATCCTCTCCCCATCTACCTACATCATTCGAGAAGATCCCGAATCAGCCAGCAGTCCCCTCCTCGACGACGGTGAGACTCCGCCCACTATTACCACGCCCCCTCTTTCAGTCGACGACTCTCCGCGAGAATCGAGCGCCTCCTTCAACGCTCGTCCACTACGCGTCAAGTTGAGAGTCGCCATGGTTAGTATTGATTCATGATCGCTTTATCGATCGGTTGCAGCCATTGCTGCGATACATGCTACCTCTCACGCTAGTCTATTTCGGCGAGTACTTCATCAACCAGGGACTGGTAAGTGTTTATACTGATCAATTCGATGACGTCACTCGTTCAGTTCGAGGTGATGGAGTTCAGCTGTTCCCGGGGATTCGACATGAGTCCGAGCAGTCAGTACCGATGGTATCAGGTAGGAATACAGTACCCTACAGTACCCAATACCGTATTGCTAGGTTCTTTACCAAGTGGGGGTGTTCATCTCGCGCTCGTCCGCCGCATGTCTGCCTCTCCCCGCCGCCGTCCTTCCTCTTCTAGCCGGAATGCAGGTGAGAGTATCAAGCTCCGCCTCTTCTGACGACGCCCCCTTGTAGCTGCTCAACGCGGCGCTGCTCTTCTTCCACTCGCTCTCTCCCTACATTCCCCACATCACGCTAGCCTTCCTGTGGATTCTATTCGAAGGCGGGTCGCGTTGTTCGAACCGAAATAACTCACTTCTTTTGCAGGACTTTTGGGAGGTAGCAGCTATGTCAACACATTCCGAACCATCCACAAACAAGTGAGTTCATTAAACCGTAACCTTTACTGTATCGACCTACCGTATGCAGGTGTCTCCCTCGTCTCGCGAGTTCTGTCTAGGATTCGCCTCTATGGGAGACACTCTGGGAGTCATGGCTGCCGGCTTTGCATCTATTCCCGCCCACAACTACATTTGCAGGCGCGTCTAGGACCCGCCCATCCCAGTCCCGCCCCCTGTTCCATGCGAGTTTCACGTTGGCAGTTTGTTCATGTGATCTGTCCATACAATATAAAACATTTATTTGCATTCATGAAATATGTAAGTATGATTGGATAACATGATGAATAAAAGAAAACCCACAACATATATACGCGTGTGCCCGGAAGGAATACAAAGAATAAACAAATAGTAATCTTAGAAACCCGTGTATAACATTATTAGTGATTCATAGGTTGGCATCGTTATATTGCTGCTTGGCGACTGGCTGGTCGGACCTCTTCTCTAGAACGTCTACCGGTACCGGCTTGGGCTCTGCCCGCTTCTCTGTCGGCTTCTGAGTAGTGGTAGTGGTATTCACTCTATCCTCTTGGGCCTTGGCCTCTTTCTTCTCCACCTTCTTCTCATTTTCCCCCTCTCCCTCCTTCTTCATCTCCGTCTTGTTCTCTGCCGGAACAGACTTATCCTCTTCCTTCACCTCGAGTGAGCGTTCCTGTAAGGGGAAGAATGGCGAGGACTGAGCGACTCGCGTACCTTGTCCTTCTTGAGTTCATCGACCATCTCCTCCTGTTCGCGGATGAGCTTCTGCTGCTCCTGCTGCTGCTCCTTGATCTCCTCGATCACCTTCTTCGCCTCCCCGCTCCGACCCGCCTCTGCAAGACGAGCCATGTCGTCCAGTTTCTGAACGGTGAGAGAAGTGAGAGAGGAGTGGTTAGAGAGCGTACCTGTGATATGTTGAGATTGGCGACCAGCACCTTCTCCTCTATCTTTTCCAGATTGTCGATCACCTGCTTCTCAGCCTCCACCTCCTTCGGGTCCGCCTGAAAAGATTATAATCATAGCGTGTTTATCAATCAATCAATCAATCAATCAATGAGGAATAGTATAAAAGGAAAGGGAAAAGTACGCAATACAAAACTAAGACATAACTACAAAGTGAGAGACATAGTTAATGGTAGAAAGAGGGGTTAACCCTGTTTCGGCTCGTTACCCTGCAGACAGGATTCTTTACAAAAGTAACAAATCATTACAGTATCTGAGCTACCATCTTAGTCAAGCACCGTGGTGGGCCCTAGGCTAATGCTCATCAGTACAGGTTCCACGGTGCGACACAGTTATAAACACAGTGACTGACTAAGCTGAAAATTGTTAGATTATCAGGCAAAGTAAAAGCAATTCTAGTTAACATTCTAACGAGAGACATTCACAGTTATAGACAGAAGTAATCAATCAATCAATCAATCCTACCTTTGCTTGCGGCTTGGCAACGACATGAGTCTTCTGCTCGGCGCTGAGAGTGGCCCACGTGGAGAGAACGAGGATAGCGAAGCCAACCACCACGCAAATCTGAAGAAATTGAGATGAGTTGAGAGAGAGGGGGAGGGGGGGGGGTGGAGAGACTCGCTTTTGCATAGGGTACAGTCCTCGGCACCTTCCGGCCAGCAATGGAGATGAACATGGCAGAGGGGATGATGATAGTGACAAGGGAGCCGATCAGGGAGCCAGTCAGACCGAGGATGAACTCCACTGAAACGAAACATTCTCTCTCTCTCTCTCTCTGTCATTCTCTCGATCATACCGTTGGGCACCAGAATGGCGATGATGGTGTTTACCATGAGGATGACAAAAGTGAGAATGTGGAAAGTAGAGTTTTGCAGGCCAGATACCGGCAGCTCGGAAGTGCCCTGATACAATCGAGTAAAATTAAACGATAAATGTTCATACACACCCTCCTGAGTAGCAGGTTGAAGAGCGCGATTCTCGCAGGGAACAGCATCAAAGGAATAGAGACCTACAAGCAATCCATCAAACAACAAGTCGGCGACTCTCATTCGCTCACCGCAATGGATAGCATGAAGGCGAGCTTGAGGATCTGTGTGAGGAACGACGACTCCAGCTGAACCAGCACGTCTCCGTGCAGGTGCTCAACAAGTACAATTATTTCTTATTCTTCTTTCTTTCATTACTTTCGTTTTGAAAATCACGCACATTTACATCCTTCTGAATGAAATATTTGAAAACTTGAATGGTGTCATAGGGCAAACCTTGTCGTAGAAGGATACGTATCCGAAGATTCCAATGGCGGCATACATGGCGGAGCATATATTGATGGACGAAGAGACAACCGTGTCCACCTAGTTTAGTTGACGTTGGAGAGAAATAGAGAGAGGGGGAGAGAGGGAGAGAGAGAGAGAGAGAGAGAGAAAGAGTAGCGAGGAGGAGAGGGAGAGAGGGGAGAGGGAGATATCGAGGAGATGATGATACCTTTCTCATGGTGACTCCCTTGATAGAATCCATGACACAGAAGAGTTGCGTTTGACAGGACAGTGCCATGGATACGATGGGCAGACTAAAGGAGGCATGAGGGATACCGGATACTGTAGGATCAACACTCACCATGTGAAGAAGCCCTCTGGCCGCCACCACACCACCTGCATGCTCCACGTACCTGCAAGCAAGACGCACTCACTCTCACTCTCTTTCTCCTTCTCTTTCTCTCTCTCTCACACACACACACCTTCGTAGATAGTGGGAATGGCTTCCAGCATCATTCGGCCGACGAATATGAAATAGAAGACAAACGCAGCAGAGGAGATAATGGAAAAGGATGAGAGGTCCTGGAATGAAGATGAAAACAGCAAATTACGGAATGTCTTACCTTGATGAACGAGAGTGGAAGAATTATGGTAATGACGACTAGAATGAGGACTAGAACTCGGAGTCGCTGAAAGAATATAGTGAAAGAGAGGAAAACAGACGAAGACGATAAGATTAGTAAGAAAATGAGTTACCTGCGTGGGCGCTTCCAATTCGAGAAACTCGGCGACAATGTGTGGACCGATGTCACCGATTACAACCTATACGATGATTAATATTCAAACAGTAGGCAGCGGATATATAACATACAAATAGTCCAAGTCTAACACTCACCAGGAATGCGACAATGGATGAAATAAGGTAGGCAAGCATGAGAAGCTCCACTACCTTCCTCCCCAGGGCGCCAGAGGACTGTGCAGCCATTGCCTCGTAACTACGCTTCCTCAAAGCAAATGGTTTCCCTTGTCTCGCTTCCGACAATTCGCACTCTCTCCTTTTCTCTTCTCACCTGGCGATAAATGATCCCTTGGCGAGAAAGTGGCACGTGAATTTGGTGATCACCGAACAGATACCGATCATGATCGCGGTGAGAAGGATACCGCACTGTAAATGATAGGTAGATGAATCAGACAACAATAAGGCCTTCTGACATACCTTCTGGAAGCAGAAGGGCATGGCAAGTACGCTCACTCCGACGATGCAGTTGGCCAGGTTGAACACGTGTGGCCACTGAAGGGACCAAGTGGTGAAGGGTGATGCTAATGAAAGGTGTACCTGATCAAAGTGCACAGAGACGGCGGAGGAGGGCGAACGTGGGGATTCTGCATCGTATCCAAAGTCTGCAAAGGATGTTGCATTAACTGAGGAAAACAAGTTTACCTTCATCGTCAGAATGGTTTCGGGATGGGTGGTCGTGAGTGTCCAGCAGTAGCTGCTCCGTGTCGTCTGCGCGCTTCTTCATTCTTGATTACTGCATCGACTAAAGTGATAACATGGTGGCACAAAGATCAGTAATATATAATACTAACAAAACAACATAAATAAAGATATCATACCGTATCCAGTTTTCGCTGACCAGATGTTCGCGTGGAGCAAGTGCGATGACGTCACGTGGTAAATGTAGAAAAAATATTATCTGCTAAATATGATTCATTTTGTGATTTTTTATCGAAAACATCACGACAAACAGCTATGCTATCATTACATTTGTATTTATCATTGTTGCATAAAATTTCAATAATAAATTTGATGGATTTGAAATAATATTTTATTTCTACATGCGCTACTATCTACGATACTTATTTTATTTAGGATCTTTGGATTCGCATGAAAAATCAATACGTTTGTAACTATTTTTGTTGTTTCTGATGATGTAATTGTGTATTGTTCTTCCGTTCTTCCATTATGTTGATGTAAATTTGCGCCGCAAAGATGTTTGATTACTCTGAGATACGTTGTATACAATTCATAGCCACGTTGAATAGTGAAATCTCGGTGTTTGATAATGACGAAATTGCCGTTTCCCTCTTGTTTGTTCTAAACGCTTTTATTGTTATTTTGCGTCATTTATGCATTGTTTTTTTTTCAGAACCAGAACCAGCACAACAGTTTATCTTATGTCTATCACCAACCTTAACAAGCCGAAGGGTGAGTACCAGAATGAACTTCAGTTTTCGTTTTCATATACATTAAATTACCTTATGTATTTGTATTATTCATGGTTTGTTTCCAGACGCGTTCGAGCAGCTCGAGGACGAGGAGGGTACTCGCCAGGGATTCTGCCACATTCGCATTCAGCAGCGTACAGGAAGGAAGACCATCACCACTGTCCAGGGAGTCGCCCCCGAGTACGACCTCAAGAAGATCGTCCGCTACCTCAAGAAGGTGGGATCGAGTTCGATTGCGTTGTATATTATCAGTTTTCTTTCAATCGAATTCAGGCTTTGTAAAACGCTTCAGTGATTATTGGAGTGCTGTGTGTGGTTGCAGTGATGTCTCGTCTTCGCGTGCTCTCGCTGCTCGTCTTCCGACTCACGGCGATCTTCCTCGTGCGCACGTGGTTCGCGCCCGACGAACACTTCCAAGCGATCGAGCCCGCACACAAGCTCGTCTATGGCAGCGGAGAGCTAACGTGGGAGTGGCGCACTGGACTGCGCAGCTACCTCCACCCCGCCCTCGTCGCCGTGCCTTATTACCTGCTTCAGCTACTGGGCCTGGACTCGCAGTGGGCAGTAGCTTTTGTTCCGAGGGCTCTCCATGCTATCATTTTCGCGTTCGGAGATGACGCGTTCTGCCGGTTGAGCGAGCGTCTGCTTGATCCGCGAGCTGCAAGATGGGCGCAGATGTGCTACCTGTCCAACTGGTTCGTCTTCTACTGCAGTTCTCGCACGCTCGCTAACTCATTGGAGACGGCACTGATGCTGATCGCGATGACGCGCTACCCCTGGAGCGGCGGCTCGACTCGTTCGGGCTACGTGCCTATCGCGGTAGCCTCCATCTTCATCCGACCCACCGCCGCTCTTGTGTGGCTCGTGCTCGGCGCGGCTCACGCGATGGAGTGTCTAAAAAAAGGAGCGGGATGTCTCGCACGTCTGTTATTTGGAGTAACTGTGTCTGCTTCGCTCACAGTCGCGGCTATCCTGACTCTCGATTACATGTTCTACGGCCGATTCGTGTTTGCGCTGTGGACTTTCCTCGAGTTCAACGTTCTATCAGGCCAGAGCGCGCTGTTCGGAGTGCATCCGTGGTGGTGGTACCTGGGAGACGGGCTGCCGAGTGTACTCGGTCCGCAGGTGGTATGCTTGCTGTTCCTGTTCCGGCATCGTCCTCGCCAGCTGATTGTTCTCTCTGTCGCAGTGTTCTACGTGTTCGTTCACTCGTGCCTCGGCCACAAGGAGCATCGCTTCCTCCTACCCGTCGTCCCCATCCTCGCCCTGCTGATCGGAGAGGCGAGTGGGCACAGCACGTGGCTGCGAAGGCTCATCAAGTGGAGCGTGCCTCTCTCGGCCGCCGTCGCCCTCTACACTGGCCTCCTGCACCAGGCCGGGCCATACGCTGCTGCCAATGCCATGATTGAGGGAGGAGGGCGGAGTGGCATCGCTCTCATGCCGTGCTACAGCCTTCCCGGAGAGGCGTTCTTCCATGGAGAGATGCGGCTGCGGCAGTTGGACTGCAGTCCGGGCAGCGGAGAGATGGACGAGGCGGATGTGTTCCACGACGACCCGGACGCGTTCGTAGAGGGTCTGCTGAAGAAGGGAGAGATGGATGTGGACTATGTGCTGGCATACGAGAAGACGTGGCACAGAGTGGAGAGAACTCTGCGTGAGAGGAAAGTGTGGAGGAAAGTCTTCCATGCGCATTTCCCTGTCAGCAGCCGTCAGGATCACTATATTGTTATCGCTAGGAGGCTATGATATTGATTATTTTGTTGTGTTCTAATGTTCTGGGTGTTGTTAAATGTATTATGTCAATGTTTGATTACTTGTATGCGTTCGCTTTAGATTTTAATTACGTGTTGTGTATTTGAAAGATAAATTTTTGTGCCCGAACTTGAGTATATTTATATATGGGGTAAGGGTGAGCAGAATGAATTTTCTGTTTTTACCTATTTTTTTAGGAGTACAACTGCAACGGCACTATCGTTGAGCACCCCGAATATGGAGAGGTTATCCAGCTGACTGGAGATCAGAGGGCGCACATCAAGGAGTTCCTTTGCAAGGTACGCCGACTTCTTTCTCTCACTCACTCACTCATATCTTTCTAGGTCGGTATTGTGAAGGAGGAGAACTGCAAGATCCACGGATTCTGATCTATCTCACTGCCGTCCGATTCCCTATTTCTGTTGTTGTTGACCCGTTGAACTTGGCTTTCTCTTTCCATATGATGATGTTCACCATTTGAATATATTTTCACGTTTATGTGAAAAGAATACATGAATTTTGATAACGAGCATATTTTTTTTTGCGGTACAGAGTATAATTACAGGCCATCGTTTACATCTCTCCCTGTCTGTACATAAGGCCAGGCAGTGTCGTATTACGTTGTTCTCGTGTTATGAATAATCCACGAATCTTCTAGTCTTCTATTCGTGAGAAAATGTTCTCTCATGTGGGCTCGAGTGTTCGCTGTTTGTTTGTTCATTAGCCTGCGGGCAGAGAGCACTATTAGCCGATAAGCTGATCGATACTTTCATCAATCAATGAAGTGAACCCCCTAATAAACTGTATCGTGAAGGCCGGTGAGTGAGCGGAAGTCTCGTTGCTTCCACATCAATCAGTATCACAGCCCGCGCTCGTTTTTTGGCGGGTGATTGGCGCGATTTGTCTAATCGCTTTCGAGCGAGTGGTGTGTGATGAGATGAATGCCGAGAATGAACATTTGTCAGAGAAGATGACACTTTGGTCGGCTGCTGGGAACGAACTGTCGAGTTCAGTGGCATAGAATTGCAGATTGGATGGCTGCCCCGATTGGCTAATGTAATGCGAATCGAGTTTGCTCTCCAAAAATGGGATTGGAAACATTTGAAGGTCACGTTTGACGGTCATTTTATCTATACTTTTAATATTCTAATTTGTGTATAGATAATTAAAATGTGAAACGAAGTTTGTGGTAGCGGTCGGTAGAGGAGAGTGGAAGCGTTGAATGCTTGTATTCACCTGTGCGGGGCTTGCTTGACCGCGGGGGCGGGGCGCGCGTCCCCACTCTATGCTCCCACACCACTCCCCTCCATGTGCTAGCTGATTACGTACCCAGTGCCGCACACACCCCACCCATCCCCTTACACGAGATCCGTGATTTCTCACCACAGATCCGTTCCCCCCCACGAATACTGTACCCTATTCCACAGTATTCCCATGCCCCATAGCGATGAGTCTCAAGCTGTGTTTCCGTAGTCAGAAGGGCAAGAAGGTGAGCTATTTGTGGTTCATGATTCTGTTACTTCTACTTCCAAAACATATGTTGGTTTTGTTCTGGGAAGTCCTCAAGCTGATTGGATTTGATGTGCGCATGTTATGGAAACTGGATTGATCGTGAGAGATGGAGGGAGGGAGAGAGAGATAGATAGATATGGACTGATGGTGTCGGTTTGATGTGATGCGTGTCAGGGATGATTGGGATGAAGTGCCAGCTTGAGAGATTAGAATCCGCTCATGGATTTATTGATTCGATCCAGTTGATTGTAGATTGTGAACACGGGCTTCCGGTGCTTCCGGTCGCTAATACACAACCACCCATAGAGAGCTATTTTCACTGTTTGCGCGACAAAAAAGAGCTTCTTCCCCATCTCTCTCCCTCTCTCTCTCCCCCCCCTCTCTTCTCTCTCTCGCCCTCCGGCTGGTTCTCTCAATGTGGCAGAGTGTGTCATTGTCAATTGCTCGCTCCTCGAGACTCTCTTCCTCGGACAATCTACACACAGTCTAATCCGAACTCACTGATCGATCGATTGACAAAAATGTGCGAAGCAGAGTGAGAGTAGAGTAGAAGTGTTGTGTTTGTGCTGACTGACTCGTCTTCTTTTGACTAGTCGAGAGAGAGAGAGAGAGAGAGAGAGAGAGAGAGAGAGAGAGAGAGAGAGAATTGTGAGTAATCAGTGGGGTAGTTGGAGTAAAGCAAATAGTTTCTCCCGTCCGAACGTTTCTTCCAAGACGATACGTTTCAAGGTCTCGTTTCCCTCTGTCGTGATTCATGAATTGAGGCATAGTAGCAAGCGGCGGCTGCGCGCGAGACTCAAAGAATCTCTCGCGCCTTCATTTGCATACGGCGAGAGAGTGTGCGTGGGTGAGAGAGTGAAGGGGGAGAGGGCACAGTCGCATCCCTGAGACAATAGGGAGTAGGCGCAGGTGCGGCGGCGGAGGGACATTGTTCTGGAGTCGTTACCTTGTTACGCGCACATGTTAGGATCCGCGGCGCCTTATTAGAAACGGGTCACAGAACAGGGGTTATCAAAACTCGTTGAAATGATGTGTGTGATTTCAGAATGGCCGCTACAGCACCTACACAGCAGCGCCCGTCGCGGATCCCGCAAAGAGGGTACGCTCATTCCTGATCTACCACTGATACCACAGACTGTTTCATACGTCGCGGCCAGGTTTTAGTAAGCATTGGCGCGAGGCGCGTTCACGGCCGTTTTTATGAACCCCCCGCCACAATCCCGCCATAGCAGAGAAAGGCCGGCGAGATGTGATTTTATGCGCTCTTTCCGCTCGTTTTTCCAGCACGAATGCTGGAACACGAATGGAGAATGAAGGAAACGTGTATATGTACCGGTTATAGAGGGGGGAAGTGCAGATGTTCTGGCATCGACAACAACTGATTGGGAGGGAGAGAGGCCGGAGAGAGTGTGGGGAAAGGGAGAGGCGCAGACGCGAGGCGGTCGCTGTTTCTTCCGGACGCTGCCCCGAGGGTGCCGTTTTGTGTGGCGGCGCGCGTGAAATCCGAGTATCTCTCTGTCTCTGGTAGTAGCGGGAGAAAGGGAGTGAGAGAGAGAGAGGGGGGAGAGAGGGAGAGGGAGAGGGAAACGAGTGGAGGAAGAGGCTGTGGGGTCATCTCCCAGCGGACTTTTGGTGTAGAGAGATGCTACGCGGACTAGTGTCACTGCGGCGAGCGCGAGAGAATTGTTTCTCGGTTTCCACGTTTCCATGTTGTTGTTTCACCCTCGCCTGTTCCAGCTCTCGATGCAGCCGGTCGAAGAAGGACTGAGTCTCGTCGAAATCACTCCCAGGATATTCGGTGAGTATCAAGTATACCTCTTTTCGCGATTTTGGTGTGTCTGCTTTGAATGAGAGAGTGAAGAGTACCGATGCACTGCTTCAGCCCTGATTTCGCCCGCCAATGGCACCGAGTCAGCGTATGCGCAGTCGCTCGAAAGAGCAGCCTCCGAGCTGCGACACAGGTTCCCGCAAGGATGCAGGGTTGGCACTTTGTCCTTTCCTTCCACTATCCACCATCATACTCATCTCCTGTGCAGGTGTTCAACCTGTCGCAGTGTCGCTCTGACCTGCGAGTCGTCGTCTCCTCCCCTGTGTGTGGGGTGGAGGAGTGTGGTTGGCCCGCGCCCCTCGCTCCCCCACTCGACAGGCTTTGCGCACTATGCAAGCAGGTTACTTATCCTATACTATTTTCATCACATTTATGCAGACCACATCAGTTTTTTTGCCACATGAAGAGACCAGCCCCCAGAAAAGTGTCATGATGTTACATAATACATAAAGCGTCTTGTTGATAGAGAGAGAGTGGCTCGTTGAACTGGTCGTTTTAGGTGGAGCAGTGGCTGTCCTCTCAGCCCACTCCAGCTGTGTTCCACTCTCGCTCCTTCCCCGCAGCCGCGTCCCTTCTCATCGCAGCATTCCTACACTACAACGCCATATGCACCAGGTACGCAAGGTTCTCATACATAAGTAGCAGTCAGTCTCTTCGAAACTTTCTTCGATACTGACTTCGAAACGTTTTGAAGGGGCTGTTTCGAAGAGACTGACCACACCTATACACATCTTCAAGCTGTACCCTGTACACATGGTGAAACTTACGCGTGAAAACATGATATATAAAGACTTATCAAAATATAGATATATAGATTAACGATCATATATGAAACGAATTGCTTGAGCGACTCTAACCTGGAGGAGCGGTTCGCGATGCAGCGCTTCGCGGATCAGTACATGGGAGCACAGGGACAGCCGAGTCACAAACGGTCAGCAGTCCTCATTCCAACACCTCATCCATCAACTGTGCTTGTGCGCGTGCGCATTGATGATTGCGCACAAAGGCACATGCGCACATGACGTTTTGATTGATGTGGTGTTGTTAGTGGATCTCTAAGGGACCAAGACTCTGACGTTTCAAAGACCACCATGTTGCAGGTACGTCTCGTACTTCTCTTCTCTGCTGACGGGGAGAGTGCGTGTGAATCCCCACGCTGTCCACCTGTCCAGACTGCAGCTGCACAGAATGAGAGAGGGCAGGGTGCACGTCAAGGTAGGCGGCATTTACATTGCCAGTTTATATATGACTTGTCAGATCTACGAGCGCCTGAAGCCGGTGTGGACCAGCGCCATCGTGTGAGTCTCTCTCTCTCTCTCTCTCTCTCTCTCTCTCTCTCTCTCTCTCTCTCTCTCTCTCTCTCTAGTTCCCTGCGATTGATATTGTTTATGTTGCATGTGAGGGGTGAGAAATGCCTTCCGGGAAACACATAGAGGGTGACTTATGGCGGGGTCTAGTCGCATTGGGAGGACTTTCTCTCTTGTTTCTCTCTCTTCGCATATGTCACCCATAGCTTAGTTGCCGCGTGCGCCCATACCGCTCACTCCATATTGCATAGCCTCGTGCATACTTACAAAGTAGACTGTTGTGATTCAGGTTCACCAAAGAAAACACCAAGTTCGATATCGATGGCGCTATTCGACTGAGAGGAGACGTGCTCATCAAGTGCTTCGAGACAAGGTAGAGAGAGAGAGAGAGAGAGAGAGAGAGAGAGAGAGAAGATGGGAGGAAAAGAGGGAGAGGGGGAGAGGTTCTCTCTTTCAGGAACAATGCTCGCCGTGTCGTGTTCACGTGTCAGCTGAACACCTGTGCCCTCACTCTGACTGGAGAACAGAACATCGTCTTCCACAAGGAGGAGTTGGACGGAATTTTCGCAGGTGAGAGCTCTCTCTCTCTCTC
>CAWZYM010000505.1:10000-43709 GCA_963966185.1 Rhabditoides inermis | reverse complement strand
CTGGCGCGGAAGACGCTGAGCTTGAGTTGTACGAAAGCATCTTCTCCTGCTCCTCGTCACGAGCGAAGAAGTCCAGAGTGTCTGCAAACGACAGCAAAATACATATATAATACATATATATCCAGACGGAGACGAATGCACCAGTCTGTGTACAAACCTTCAAGCACTACATTCGATTTTCAACAATAATCATTTTTGTTATTTTAGATTATAAACTTGTTATTAAAAAAAACTCACCCATCCACTGCCGGCACTGATAGCTCGTCAGAACCCACAGCGGAGAGACAATGTTCTTGCCCAGAACGATCGCCTAGAATATACATACATATTCCTAAATTCATATATTATACATATACGTTTCACAGCCAAGTTAGAACACAATAACTGCACACTCAGCAATTCGGAGAATGAATCAAGAGAACAACACCTCAACAAACAACGCATGCAAGTCGATGATAATCATTGACACAACGACAACGTTGTCGAATGCAACAACAACAACAACAACAACAACAACAACAACAACAACAGCAACAGCAACTCACCTCAATTAACCGCTCGCTCCTCTTTCCGGTGGCGACGACCAGATGGGTGCACTTCTCCACCTCCTCAACCACTTCTCCACCGAGATACAGCACTTTCTGAAATAGAGAAATCAATAATCGATTATTAAGACCTGCTGCTACAATCTGATACAAAACCTCCCTTTTCCCTCGAGGTACAATATTTTCAGGGTAAAGGAAACGTGATTTACCATTATCATCGCTTGAGCTGTGTACAATCTCACAATTCCTTTTAGAACAAAAAACACATTGACGATTTGTAGTACAAGTGAAATGTTCGCCAAAATACGTTTTAACCTATCAGCCTAACACGTAAACCCAGGGACAGTACATTCGACAATGCGAACTCCTAAATCGCATGGAAAACGCACTCACAGCCTTTAAATGCTCCTCATTCTTCTCCTCGATGCCCGAAAACGCAATGACCAGCTTATCCTGCTCCTGCTCCTCCTTCTCCTCCTGCTCCTCACGGTTCTCCTTCTCCCCATCCTGCTCCATCTCCTTCTCCGCCCCCTTCTCTTTCCCTCGCCTCTTCTTCTCCTCAGCTATCTGCTCCTCTGTCGGAGCCGGATGCTCCTTGGCGGCAGCACTGGAAAAAAGGGAGTGGTGACAGGCAGATAGTGGCAGCGCAGAAAAAGTGATCAGAAAGAGAGAACACGTACGGCAAACATAAAGTAACCAATTGTAATTTGTAACTACGTAGCTACCAGAAACAGTGTCCTGTTTCGACCCATTAACCTTCAAGGTAAACAAGGTGTACAAGGAGAGACAGGGACTGACGTGAGTTTGTGGTCGGGAAAGACGTTCTCGTCGTTTTGTATCATGTGTTTCTGCTCGTTGGCCCGCTGCCAGCTCTCACTGTGCACCATCACCGGCTGCTTCCACGCCGCTGCAACACCACACATCACACACCACACAATCAGCCTACAGTCGTAGCATTTACAAATATCTAGGTGTCTAGAGGTCTTTCTGTCTCTCTCTCTCTTTCCCTTTGTAGGCCTGCATACTTCCGAATCACTCTCAACAAGACGGTAAACCGGGTAATCTCTCAGGTGCTACACAACTCTACCACTGGCCGAACGCCGAAAGCCATCTGCGTATATTGTTCTCTTTATTTCATCTTCCTTCCCCCTCCCCTCACCCATGATTTCTCACCTCTCTACTTTCCCCTCTCTATCTCTCTCTCCCCTCCCCTCACCCATTATCTGCTTGTGCGCGTCTCCGAGCTGCTCCAGCGAGCCGGGATCCGAGATGATCTCAGCCGTCGGAGACGAGAGCTGCAATACAACACACATAGATACACCATGAACATGATAATCTGTTAATTAGATCAACCTAGCCGCGCCATCTCGACTTCACCACTTCAACTATTTTTCCCTGTTCCCGTCTAGTTTACTGTACAGATGTGGCCAGGCACACGGCCCAATGTTGCCGATGTTGCCATTGTTGCCACTTTTTGCAACATGGCTGTAACTCAGATCAAAGTTGAGTAATTGTCTCATTATCGGGCTCGATTGAAAGCTGGTGATGTCATCTACTCGACTGTAATGTCTTTCAAACCGATATCACACTCTCAGATGGAGTCGAAATCCTTTGATCGACACCCTCATTCGCCCTATTGCGCGCAACTTGAATTAGCATAGGGCCTCCGGCAGACTTTTTCGCGAGCGAAATGCGAAAATAATCGCAAAACTTTTAGCTTGAGAGAATCGCGAAACTACCCATAATCGCGCGAATTCGTGATCTTTTCGCTGAAATTTGGCGAATTCGAAGATATTCGCTTCCACTGAGAATTACACAGATTTGTTTTCTTTGTTATAATTGAAAACTTACTTCTTAGAGGTTGTGTGACATGTTTAACACCAAACATTTAAATAGGAACATTGTTTTGTCACTTACGCACGCTTTTTTTCAAATTCGCCAAAATTTTCGCGCGAATCGGGTGGCACGAGTGCGCAACGACTAATATGTAATAACTGCAAACAATTGTGATCAATACAGCTTCCACGATGTTTATGAAATGTCTTTTCATTTATAAAGAACGAAAAATATACAGAATAGCCAAGTTTCGTACATGGATTCGCGAAAAAGTAGCGAATCTCTGGTATCTCTCGTTTCGCAGCGAAAACGGAGTCCGCGAAAATTTTCGCGCGAAAAAGTATGTCACCTATTTTCGCAATTTTTTGCCGAAAACATTTTTGCGATTCGCACTGCGATTCGCAAATCGATAGTGCATGCCAGAGCATTGCAGTTTTCGCGCGATTTTTTTCGCGAAAAAGTCTGCCCGGGGCCTAGACGAGAGCTGCGGAGAGGCGCTCATTGCGCGCAATCGATTTCCAGTCAGCGGTCTAATTGACACTCTCAGAGGATTTCGACTCCATATGAGAGTGTGATATCGATATGAAAGACATTACAGTCGAGTAGATGACAACACCAGCTTTCAATCGAGCCCAATAACGATTCTCTTTCGAAAAGTACACGAGTAAAGAGGAGTGGTTTGTTTTGATCTAATTCAACAAAAGCACATGCATAAAATCTCTTCGCAGCTGACTAAAATTTCAAAACAAACCTGCTCTTTCGAACGATGTTTTAAAACTCTAATTGTTTTCTTGTTAGCATGTTGAGTTCAGGTATTCAGGATACTGTTAATCCCAACAAGTAACTTGCAACAAAATGTATGACACGATTATAGTGCATACTATATTTTTCATCGATCAGAAAGAGCAGGTTTGTTTTGAAATTTTAGTCAGCTGCGAAGAGATTTTATGCATGTGCTTTTGTTGAATTAGATCAAAACAAACCACTCCTCTTTACTCGTGTACTTTTCGAAAGAGAATGGATGTCCTTTTCTCAAATTTCGAAGAAATTGTTTTTCAGGTTGATGTGCCGAACATGTTATGTATACATATTCGAAACTTTAGAAAACGTATCCTGAATATGGAAACGCACTGCTTTGTCGAATCGCTCGTGCGCCTGCCAATGCCAGTCTCTCATTGACACGCGCTATTTCGCGTCTCTCTCTCTTACCCACTCACTCCGCTCAGCACACTCCCCTCCCCCCACAGTTTTCGCGCCAAAACTGGGGCGGTGGCCTGGACGGCGAGCCGACACGAGAGTGGGTGAACGAAGGGCGGGGCATGCGCTCAGCCAATCAGAGTGCGCACGCAAGAGAGCCGAGCGACCAATGAGCGCAAAGTGCAGTGGGCGGAGCTTACGTGATGCACACCGTCGTCGCCGCCGCCGCCGCCGCCGCCGTCGTAAACACGTTTAGTGGCAAAGCGGGAGAGAGCAAGAGAGGGCGGTTTTTGGATGCCGCAACCGATATTGGTTTCACGAATCATACTCATAGGTCTTACAAAGTGATATTCTAACAAATAACGCACACTAATTAAGTATATTGTATTAGAATAGAGAAATCGTGTGTGCCTTGGGAGTGGCGTGTTGCGCGCGTCACAGCTCAAAACAAACGGGCGCCGCTGCGCGCCGCCCCTAATTACTTAACTTTGAGCTGAGTTACAGCCATGGTGCCAAAAGTGGCAACAATGGCAGCATCGGCAACATTGGGCCGTGTGCCTGGCCACATCTGTAAGTATTCAGTTTCAAAAACGATGAGGTTCACTGATAGCCGAACTGGAAGCTGGATAAGCAGGAGGCACGACTCACATGATATCGTGGACTGGCCATGTCGGGTTCCCGCGGCAGGGTGTACACATCGAGCACCCACTGCGCGTTCAGCACAGGGATCTCCCACTCCCTAGCTCGGGACACCTTCTCCGTGCCGTCACTGCAAGCAAGCAATGCACTCTCACTCTCTGACTCTTATTCTGACACCGACTCCGACTCTCTGACTCTGACTCTAACCCTGTCACTGCAATACACACTTTCATCTCTCACATGTGGAGCTTGACCGGGGAAAACTATGCATTCACCAAGGACAATACGATTCAGCACGTGAAGAGGAGAGGAAAGATGGGGAGACATCGACAAATAGGTCGACTCACGCCTTGGCGACGAGCATGGTGTTGTGCTTGGCGAGGTAGGGGGTGACCTTGGCACCGGACGCTTCGATCATCCACTTCAACGACGCGCGCTCCTCGCCCGAGAAGCCGCACAGAGACACCAGCTGAACCTCATCTTCCCAATGCGTTCAATCAATTATCATACCAAATCATAGCTCCCCTGTTCCATTTCCTGCTAACGTCAAACACACAAAACAGTCATTAAAATTTGAAAAGTTATATTGTATCCTGACCTTTCCGGTGTGCGGTCGGAACGCGTCGCAGTAGATGGAGGGGAGGTGCGAGAGCTTCCAGGGGACCTGCGAGAACATCCATCTACTCTCTCTTTTCCCCTCTCTCCCTCCCATCCCTTCCTCTCTCTCTCTCCCCCCCCTCTCTCTCTCTCTTTCTCTCTCCCCCCCCCTCCGCACCTCCAGTTTCCTCCTCGTCACCACATCTGCCAACCACTGCAGCGTCACGCATCGCTTCCGCTCCTTGATACACTGAAATTATGAGTTTGGAAATAGTAGTATTTGCGTAATTCAATATTCAACGTCAATTTGGTAGCATTTGCAATTCCATTGCAGTAGACTTGTCATTCCCTATGAGTGATGAGACAAACGTTTTTTAGACAATAAAAAAATAGCAATCAGGTACGGACCGCGATTCCATGCGGAGTGCGAGAGCTCTCGATGATGACATGGGTGAGGTGGGGGAGACGCTCCTGAACAGAGAATCACACTGACACCTTCCCCCCCTCTCTCTCTCTCTCTCTCTTTCTATCTCTCTCCTCTCTCTTTCTCTCTCTCCTCTCTCTTTCTCTCTCTCTCCTTCCCCCTCTCACCTGTAGTGTCTTCAGTCCGAACTCGATGTCTCCCCCCAGCAGCTTCACCGCCAACATCAGAGAGAACGTGTCGTTCTGACAAACACACAATCACACAAACGAGACTGAAGAAACTGGCACAATAGTAAAGAGAATAAACACTGAACAGTATAGCACTTCTAATATTACTTTCTGAAACCGATAATTCATGGTCCAAAAACATCCTTTTTGGTGAAAGAGAGAGAGAGAGAGGGAGGGAGGGAGAGAAAGAGACTCTGTCCACCTTGTCCGTGATGAACCTCTCCGAGTCGCACACCTGCACCACACAGCCCACCAGACACATGTCGGGCTGGACTGCAACGTCAAATATATATATATATATATATATATATATATATATATATATATATATATATATATATATATATATATATATATATATATATATATATATATATATAATGAAAAACTATTGTAGTTATTAATACAAAAATCACCTGTCATATTCAGTTACACAAAACACACACGTCATTTCTATAGTCATTCTATCCGATATGTGGACTATGGCAATGCCCAAGGGAGTTTTTGAATACGTCAATGAGCCCTTTCATATCAAAAATGATCATAGATCATTTCTCCAATAAACGAGCGTTCGTCTCAATCTCTTTCTTGGTCATTGGTTCCACCCCTCGGCGTCAACCATTCTTGCGAAATTCACCCAGTCTATGTGGTGTGGCAAACCACTCTGATGGGAGACAGAAGGCGTCACAGCACCAACTACGGAATCAAGAACGAAACCCAACCTCAATGACAGATACCATGTAATAGAGGAGCCCGAGGGTGTTTCTATATTTAAAAAGAACGCTTACTATTGCCGATCACTGCGGGGTCGTGTGTGAAGAACTGCGAGGGTGGCATGCGCAGGGGCAGATCGCCTGCAAATATTTAAATATCGAGGTTTGCTTACAAACCTACGACCACCTTAGGTTATTATGAGTTTTTTGTATGTGTAATGATCATGTACATGTCTGCGATTCCGAATAAACATTTGATTTGCATACGGTAAATGAAAGTCGCTCGCCACAGTTTGCTAAACGAGAATCATCCGCATGTAGGCTGTGTGAAAGGGAACGTTTTGTTGATCAGTCGGATACTACCGAACAGTGAGACGACATACTTGTTCTTACGATAAAAAATGTTGAATTGAGATTGCAGACGTTTTGCGGATTCACCTGTCAGCACTTGTCACATTCACAACAATATGTATGGTACTATTGAATTAAACACATTGGGAAAAAGTTTTCTATTTCAACGACTTGCATTACGAAATAATTTCATATTTTTCACAGTGACACTAATTGCCTATTATGCGCAAATGATAGGCAATCTCTACTCAAATCAGCAATTTACTTGAGTAATTACAGAAACACGCGAAATCTCATTTCCTTGTGTTTCCCTCAACAACGATCATTTTCAAATGTAAAATCTCACGACTTTCGTGCAAATTCGACAATATCACGAATAACGAAATAATTTCATCACTTTCTATTCATGTCTCTTCTCTGACGTTCACGTCTCGGCGTCTCGCATCTCTCACCTGAATCACCCCCCACTACGAATAGCGAGTAAATTACCGGTAATACATACGGCGCCAGCCTACAGTTTACCCTCCCCCTCTCCCTCTCACCCTCTGCCAGCTGCGGTTGCGAATTGCGACATACATAAGAGGCGTAATCAATGCTTATAAATTACCAGCTAAAAGTGATTCAACTCCCGTGTGAATACATACATGCCATTATCACACTAGCACTAGTAGCAGTATACGCATCTAAAGAACCAAGTGTGAATGCTTTAAAACCGTCAGAACAGAAAACGCGATACCGGGCGAATTTTGGATTTCACACAGTGTTTAAATATTCTGCAGATAATCCATTTTGTTAGATGTTTATTCGGAATCGGATAATGCAAACGCGCGCCAACTTCAGTAACCTCCAGTAACTCCAGTGAACATCCCTACCCAGAAATGCGGGAAGAACATGAAACTAATGTAATACAATACCTCCACTGATTGACCGCTGCATCGCCTGCATACCAGCCATCGCGCCCATCGAATTCACTGCCGCTCCTGAAAAAGGAAATAATCAATAAATCAATCAAAGCTTAATAAAAGGGAAGAGGTTAGTAAATAACTCAGCTCAAAACTACGCTACAAAAAAGAGTTGATCAGTACCAATCGATACCTGGCGCTTGTTGATTGGGTGACATGAGCGGGGGCGAGCGCATGTCGACATGGGGCGATGATGAGGGAGGGCGACCGAAGCGACCGCCTGCAATGCGAGACACAGTTGGAGAGAGGAGAGAGGAGAAGTTCAAGTGTTCAAGTGAACTGCTTCCACATGAGCTACTTCTCGCCAGCTTAAAGGATTTATCCGGACAATGTATTATTCCCTGATCTTCAGGATGGGGTCGTTTTCGTTTTCTTCAATGAAGACGAGTTTTGGAGTTCTGTTTGCACAGAAAAATTGTTAAAATTACAGACAATTTTTCCACGTTGATACAATTTCCAAAGAAGATTTCATTGACGAGAACAAAAGTGACCCCAACCTGAAGATCAGGCAAAATTACATTGTCCGGATAAATCCTTTAATGGTTGTTTTGGGACGGAACACTATCGAAAATCTGTTTGTTTTTAATATTTGAACAGTTGTTATCGTGTTGTCACAAACAGCTAGAGGTGAGTTTACAATCTGTGTGACTGTCTTTGTTTCTTGATCACATTTTTTCATCTTCGTTTTTTTCATTGTGTTGTGACTTGCTGCTGACATCCGTGAAAATGCAGAATGTGATTCTAGATAAATAATTTATTTGATATTTGATATGATTTGAGACACTCCGATTCCGTTAACGACGTGTCGGACAAGGAGGCTTATCCTAACGATATGCAATGAGATTATAATTTTTTATTCTCTAATACAGAACATAAATTATATTATATCATTATATGATTATATGTATATCAGTCGTGAGACAAACTGTACAAAACTATTTCGAAGAGAGGATAGCGGTTCGCTGTAAACTAAACCGTAACCCGAATAGTTACATCATCACTAGCCACCATCCACTAAAGCTAATCACAGTCCAGCGCATATGTAATCCCGCTTGAGACTCTTTTCTGCAACAACATGACACTATGATTCACTGTCTGAGTTTTGCACGAAGAAAACACAATCATCCGATTGTCTTACATCATAATCTCCGTATCTCAACACATATCAAAATCACTGTATTCTTCGAAATATGTTTCACCGTTTTATGCAAAAGCTTGCATGCATTTAATAAACAACCGTAAAAAAAAGAAAATAGAGGAAATTTTCAAACCCATTACATGACTTATATATTCCATTTCAAATTTCATTCCCGTTTCTGTACACACCTTATCAAATCACGTTTTTTTTTCATGCATTCACTCAACCCATGGGAAATCAAATAAAAATGATAGTGGAAGAGAGAGGGAGAAAGAGAGAGAGAGAGAGAGAGAGAGAGAGAGAGAGAGACGAGATGCAAATGTCAATACATATAACGCAACGTCGCAGAGTATGTTAGCTACCATCATAGTGGGCAGTGCTATTTGCATAACCAAGACAAAGAGTCGACAGTCGATATTGATTTTAAAAAAAATACAAAATGCTCACCAGTGGGTGTATAGGGCTGGGGCGTCTGCGGAGTCTGTGGTTGTTGCACAGGCACTCCCGCATTCGGATAACCTGAAATGTAAAGATAAATCACAGTGAAAACGAAGAAAAATACACTTCTAATAAAATTGAACAGTTCATGTATGTAGATTGTGTAGTACTACGAAAATTATAAAAACTATAACCAAAAAAAGAAGTAAACCTTCAAGATCTAGCGAGCCGCACTCGTCCCAGTCACTCTCCTCCTCCTCCTCCTCCTCCTCCACTCTCTTCTCCTCCACTACAACCACATCGTTCTCCCTCCGCTCCGAATACAGCTGCTCCACCGGACTCGCCGTCGCTGCTCCTCCCTCCCTCTCCTCCTCCTCCTCCACTGCTCCACTCTGCTCCTGCTCCTCCTCCCTCCAATCCACACTCTTCCACATCATAATAGTCAGCTGGGACGGAGACGGCAGGGCGAGTTCCTCCTCTCCCTCCTCCTGCTCCTGCTCCTCCTGCTCCTCCTCCACGTCTTCTTCTTCTTCTTCTTCTTCTTCCTCCTCCTCCTCATAATCCTCGTCCTCGCTACATCTCACACGGACGTCGAAATTCAGCAGCGGCTCCATACGGTGAGAATGAAGAATGAATACAAAATGAAAGAGAGGAGGGGGGAAAAGCGAGCGAGGGCGAGACTCGCATACAAATCAGGCACCTCCCCTCGCACCTTTCTGCTCTCGTAGACAGACAGTGAAAGACAGTGCCTCTCTCTCTCTCTCTCTCTCTCTCTCTCTCTCTCCGCCCCTCCCGCTTTCTATCGCCGCCTAATGAGTGTCCCACACACACCTTTTCGCTTCTCGCCTAGCCATAGCATTTCACATAATGCATATGCTCACACTCACAACATACAATACAGCAGCGGAGCACTCTCGCTAAATATCTCATGTACGCCCACCGTAAACAGTTGATTACACTGCTTCACACTTCCACATATTATATGAACAGAGAGGTCGGACAATACACGTTAGCGCAGCTGATTTTCACAGCTTACACATGCAACCTAATTACATATTGGATGAAATATTGGCAACATTTCAAAAACAAAATACTCACCCGGAGTAACCATCTGTCCGCCCGCGCCTGGCTGCATGTATCCGCGAGGCGGCATTCCTCCCATCTACAATGCAACCTCTCTCTCTCTCTCTCTCTCTCTCTCTCTCTCTCTCTCTCTCTCTCTCTCTCTCTCTGCTCATCCTCTGATCCTCATTACCTCATCCTCCTAATCACCCTCCCCCCACATCTAATCCCCTCATCGCACCTGTCAGTACTACATGTACCCACGAATAGGGAAGGGAGAGAGATACGGTGGTAACTACTGGGCAATCCAAGCAACCTATCGAGATACAGCGTGAATAAAAACTGTTAGCAAATTTAAAACTGATCTAATATGATATAAAGCTGATAACTAGTAGCCCCATCTCAATATCATCAAAGAGACAGGATTATATTACGCCATGCTTCGTTCGAATATGTACACAGTGCGTAATGGGCAAGGAGACTCACCGTAGCCTGAATCGGGATCGTTCTTTCTCAATCGTACGCTCTCCCACCTCAACTATCGATGTTTGGCAGCGCGAGCTGCGCAATATATTAAAGGCACAGTGGTGACTTATCCCCCCTCTCTTCTCCCATCCATCCCCTCCCTCACAGCCCACAGTTCAAAAGAGATATTGCTCGGATTGCACAGTAGATTGCACCATCGAACCCTCGACTCGACCCTCGCACCCCTGAGACGACCATCGAGCCATCTACCAGAGTCACAACTTCCATCCCCCTGCCCCTGTCCCCCTCTCTCTCTCCCTCTCCTCCCTCCCCTCCCCCCACCTGTCTCTGCTGGTACTGTGGGGGATATCCCCCTGCTCCCGCCCCTCCGCCCGGTGGCTGTGCGTAGCCCTGTGGGTACTGCGGAGGGTAGCCCGCGCGCGCCATTCCTGCAACGCAAACACTTAAGTAGCGGCCAGTCTCTTCGAAACTCCCTTCGACACCGTCTTCGACACCGTCTTCGAAACACGACCAAACAGCGTGTTTCGGAGGCGTTTCGCGTTTTGAAGGAGCTGTTTTGAAGAGACTGACCACACCACAATCAATTACTCACAATCAATCGGCATATTCGGCATCGCTATTCATCATGCTAAATGAATCTCACAACACTGTTTCATGATATCTAGAAATGCGTTCCATTCCCTTCCCCCACTACCCCTTGACAAGGGTACAGTTTGCAGTTGCAGGACAGGTCAGATTACTCACCGTAGAAACATTCGAATGATCCCGAGCTTGCTACTATATTGACAGCCCAGTTGTGTCAAAAGGGCGTGTTTCTCTTCATTTGCGTGTAGTGTTTTTTTAACAAATTCCTCCCCTCACCCTGCTGTATCATCTGCCCTCCCGCTCCGGGTGCTCCGGACACGGCTCCGGCCCCTCCTCCGCCCGCCATCTGCATACGCGCCTGCGCGCCTGAAAAAAGGAGACATCAGACATTGCATTGGAGTTCGGGTGCCGGAACAGTGTGGTCTTTGTAGAATGTGCATGATTTCGTCCACCATAACTACTTCGCGAAACAAAAAAAAATTCGGATCAAATGATCAGGTTGCAACCTGCAAAGTCACTCGCGCAAAACGTGACAATCCTATTACGACAACGGTGTCCTGTCTTCCTCTTTATACCGAATGATAGGGCGATGACAGATTATGTATTAAAAAACGCTCTATGAAAAGGTATTCTCTGAGAATCTTTCAGGTTTCAGGAGAATTTTCACAGAATTTTTTGCCAGCAAAAGTTGAGTATGAACTATACACCATACTTGTTTATACTTTACCAATTGTACCCACCCTGTGGATACTGTGGTGCGCCTGCGGCCTGCTGTGGGGGCATCCCCCCACCCTGCATACCCGGCTGCATGGCACCGGGTGGGTAGCCAGCGCCTGAAACACAACAACACTATATAACAATACATCAACTCAGCCTCCTCCACCTCCTCACTCGAAGACAAAGAGAAATCAACGTCATTGTTGGTGATCAAGAAATTGTGAAATGGAGATGGAGAGAGAGAGAGAGAGAGAGAGAGAGAGAAAAGAGAGAGAGAGAGAAAAAGTGAGAGCACTGACCCTGCGGATACACCGGGCCTGCTCTCTGCATTGCTTGCTGCGGCATCGGGCGCTGCTGCGGTTGCATGCCCATGCCTGAAACGAACACATAAACAAACAAACAACAACAACAACAAAGACAACAACAACAACACGTGACCTGCCAAAGGTTCAAAGGTGAAGAAAACAACAATATAAGATACAGGTGAAAGCAATCAATATCAATCAATAACCGACCGGGCTGCATGTGCATCTGCCCCGGCATGCCTGTCTGCTGGTGTGCCATCTGCTGCGCAGCCATCGCAGCCCTCTGCTGCTGCTGCTGGTACTGCTGCTGCTGCTGCATCTGCAACTAAACGCGTGCTACTCGCTACAAACATTCTCATCTTTCTCTCATCTTTCTCTTAGTACTTTTCAATTCCACTACTTATTCCCTTTTGTATTAAACGAAAGAAAGAGAGAGATAGACAGACAGACAAACAGAGAACTGAGAACCCCCCCCTGACCTGCCACTGCTGCTGCTGGGGACTGACTCCCGGCGGCGGGTGTTGCTGTCCCTGTGGCTGTCCGGGCGGGTAGCCGTAGCCAGGCGGTTGCTGCTGCTGCATCATCTACAAACACGCATCCTATTCCCGATTCTCGCGTTTATCCAATAAGTCGCTTGCTGTGGGGTAGATCAGAGCGAAACGGAACCAGCCCGCCGCAATTGTTTTACAAGCGGTCAAGAGGGTTAGACGACTAGAGCACCGTATTCCCAATTTTCGGTTGCAATTGCAAGCGATGCATATCGACAACTATCACTCTGAGCCAGTTCAGGCTACAACACCTCCACTCAAACGACATCGATATTTCGTAATCACGCCATTGCCCAACAAAGCTCTTCTCCTCTTGCCCCGCTGAAGGAGGAACAAATTGAATGAGAGGACAGTTTGTTGCAGTGTCCAAGATAGCCACAACCCACCTGCGCCTGGCCTCCCCCTCCACCCGCCGGCATCATACCCATGCCCATCCTCTGCTGCTGCTGATGGTACATCTGCTGCCCGCCTGCAACACGTATTGTATCATATACATAAACTATCTAACAACAACAACAACACTAACAACAACCCATCACGCACCCGGGCTCGCCGGCGGAATGCCCTGCTGCCCCTGCTGTCCCTGTGGGTATTGCTGCACCTGCATTGCCTGTTGCTCGTAGCCCATGTGTCCTCCCTGACCGTGTGGCTGCTGCTGCTGTGCCATCGGACTGCTCATCGGCGACGCGCCTGCTGTTTACAATGTTTACACAGTTTACAGTTTACACGAAGTTCACGCAGTTTACGCTTGCAGTTGTTAGATATGTGATGTCGTCCCCAAAGTAATTCCAAGGCGCTGTAAGGCAAATAGGCAAGTGATTTGAATGAAACAATCATTACAAATAGAAAGTATCGTAATTGTGCAATAGGACTGCTCGGAGACGCGCCTGCAGCGATATTAAGTCAGGTAAACAGGTAAACACATACGGTGAGTGGTGAGTCTCTTCGAAACTTAAACTATATCTTCACTTTTCACAGCTGATTTTGAAATACCTACTGGAAAAGCCTGTTCTTTTTCAAAGCAGCCTTCGCCATCAACACTGTTTGGTCGTGTATAGGTATAGGCGTTTCGAAGAGACATACCGCAACTTGATCGGGAGTATTGTTAAAAAAAAACTTCACGTAAAGCGTTTCAATACATGATTGATCAACAATGCTTCAACGGCAGCTTCAAACAGTCTGCACTCATTCACCGTCACCGATCACGCGCGCCGCTCACACACAGTGCATGAGATAACACCCCTACTCCCTACTCTCACTCACAAAGTGGAGTAGCATCACGTATGGAACGGGTCACTCTCACATGTACAATACCCAGTCAAGATACAGTACTCCCACAAGGCATAATGACACAATGCGCCTCAATATCCCCTCTGACCGCTTTCTCTCACATGTACAGTACCCACGCAACCTACAGTACCCCTTGCACACCCACCAGGCATCATGTGTTGTGGTGTCATGTGTCCTCCTCCCCCTGCATGCATCATCTGATGTGTGGGCGTCATCTGCTGGCTTCCGGGCGCCATTTGGGAGGCGGGCGCGTGCACCGACCCCGGAGTCGAGCAGTCCATCCCGGGAGTGCCGGCTGAAAAAAAAACAGAATCAGAAATATTTCCAGTATGAGTTCGTTGATTGATGAGATCGCTTGTGTGTCCGCAATTGCAACAAATCAACGTTCTATGATACAGTCCGTCTCCGCCCCCGGAGTGCAGGCTGAAGCAACGGAATTAGAAATATTTCGAGTGCAGTCTTCCAGCCACAATCTGTCTATTTTCTATAATGCAGTTCATATGTCTTTTCCGTGGGTGCCGGCTGAAACAATACAAATGTTTCAAGTTTATGTCCCATGGAAGTATGAGTTCGCTTTTGAATTTGGTCCGCAATTGTAACAAATCAACGTTCTATATTAAAGTTCATCCCCGGTGTGCCGGCTAAATGCTGAAACAACAAGTTTCAGGTTTCAGTCGCACTTACAGGCTCTTTCTTCCACTCTCATACGATGCGGTTGCGAAAAGGCACTTTCTGTGGATCAGTGGATCTTTCTGCGTAAAGTGCGCAGTTGTTCTTTTTCCATTGAATACACATAAGACATAAATGAGCACGCACTCGAGTTTCCCCTGGCGAGCGGGCTCTCCGAGGTGAGGGGCGTGCGGCGGTGCGCGGTGGGAGAAGAGTTCTGCGGGGAGGAGCCCGTCCACTGAAAGGAGGGGAAGATTAGGAGAGAGAAGGGAAGAGGGAGGGTGAGAGAGAGAAGAGAGAGGGAAGAGAGAGAGGCAGAGAGAGAGAGAGAGAGAGGGGGGGAGGGAGGTACAGAGAGACGGAGGAAGGGAGAGAGGGAGAGAGACAGAACTACAGACATTAATTATCAACTGATCATTAGCAATTCGTACAATCAAAAAATCAATAAATCGATAAACTAACCTGAAAGTGCTGCTGGTGGGGTTTCATGTGCTGGTCGATGGCCATGTCGCGCAGGCGGGACGGGTCGAGGGGCACCAGCGGGGAGGTGGCGTCGTCCTGAAGGCTCTCTCCCTTTCTCTCTCTCTCTCTCTCCCTCTCTCTCTATCTCTGCATCATCTTCCATCTCCTTTATCATTTTTTGTTGCCTTGTCTCCTCTCCATCTCCCTATTTCCCCTCCTCTTTTGGCTTTGTTGTGTGCTTGGCAATTCACATCGATAACCGAATCGTTTTTGAATTCCCTTTCATTTCCATACCCACCCTCTCCATCTTCATATCGTCCATGGTGGAGCTCTCGCCCCCGCCTCGCTGAGAGCCGTCCATCTACAATCAATACATCAATCAATCCATCTACACTCAAGACAAACATTCTTCTAGACATTTCTCGCACATTCATATCACTCTAACCACATTCATAAATCATGCAGGTCTATAAAGAATAAAGATCATAAAATACGCGATTCTAGATGTATAATTTAATTAATTCGATACAGATATCGCGTCGGACTCGAACCGATTTCGCTCTCTCCAACCAACAACGACAATGTATGGTAAACACATTTATAGCAGAACCGTCTCTATATCAATTTTTCAACATGACAAAACATATTCAACAGACAACAACGTTCACACCGGAGATCCACGCGCTACCCGAGACAGCGACACGAATGCAGCACCTGGAAAAACGCCCAAATCAACGAATCAATACTTCTGATCAATCAATCGATAGTCCACACCCACCCTAGATGCTCTTCAGCTTGTCGTCGATCTCTCCGAAAAGTCCCTTGAGCTCCCTGAATTGCTCGCCACTCAGACTGATGCCCTTCTTGCCCGGCTTCAGAGTGCCCGAACCCTGAGAAAGAAGAAAAGTAAATCAAATCAAATACTTTATTCGGTATCGTTATTCATGATATGTTAAGAACACATCCATCGCTCTGGTCTCATGGGTAGCGCAAGTTTTGCGCAACCTTGGCTTGGACACTCAAAATTTCTAATTGCGCTTCGAAAGCGAAAGCAGATGTGCTCATTCTGAAAGATATACGTTTCGGAAGCATATCACAACGCTTATATTACATTTCATCTTCAATGAAACCCGATTCATGAAACACTTGAAACAAAACAGCAAAAGCCAAGCACAACATTGATATGCACTTTGCTCTTTTCAAAAGAATCCGCAATGTTTGTCTCTGCTATGTAGAAACGGAACTTCACTCACATCTGACATCAGTTCGAAAAAAAACAGAACTCGCGACAAATGTTCCCGTCAAGCAGTATTATACTAACAACTCATGTCGGAAATCGGAATCAAGGATCAATCTGATTAAAAAAAACAATTCACCTACCTTGTCCATGTAGTACTCTCTTATGTCGACGAGGGCGTGGCCTTTGAACGAGCGCACTGTCACGTAGCGCATCTTGCCCAACTCGAACATCTACAACCAGCGAAGGAGTCAACAATTGTGTTTGTGTAGGAAGGAGAAAAAGAGAAGAAAAGGGAAAATGAGCTACAACATGAAAGGTAGGAAGGAAGAAGAACAACAGGAGAATGAGAAGGAGCTACAACAGGGCGAGGAGTAGCTCACGCGCACGCCTCTGCCAGACGTCAAGCTAGCAATGACATAAGCTACTTCCATTAGCAGTTGCCGATGGAATGAGAATTCAGAATTGAGACAAATTGACAAAACAACACCAACAACACCATGAAGAGTGAAGAGTGACTAACCTCTTCCCCGTCGGCGTTGGTCATGCGCTTGCCGCTCACCGTCGCCTTGCTCCCCTTCGACTCCTCCACCTACAAGGATAAGGTAGACAAACAAACTGCACCGAAAACTGCAATTCCTAGTTCACGTATCTCGGCGAAAATCTAGCTCCAAACTGAGAGTCGGTTTGCAAATTTGGAAAATGGTGCATGAACAAGGGAAAAAAACGACAACGAACGTTATGCAAACACCACAGTTCACTGTTTTACTTCATATGAACAGGAGGTGTTACAAGCATACATCCCACTATGCCACAGTCGGTTACGTGAAGTGAAACAAGCAACAGCACACACTGACCTTGGTCTTCTTGGGGGCGGGCGCGTCGCGGTCCTCTATGGAGGTGTCCGACGAGTCGGACGAGCGACGCGCGCGCTTCTTTTCCTGCTTCTCCTGAAACTCTCTCTCTCTTTCTCTCTCTTCTCCTTGACAATAGCATACTGGTGATATCGATAAAATGATCATAATGTGATCATACGTGTATATGTTATTATGTGAACTATCATACGAACATAATACATAGTTGTTGTATCGTACCTTCTTGCTCTTCTTCTCCTTCTTCACCTTCTTCTTCTCCGCCTCGGAATCGGAATCAGATAGCGACATTCTGGAATCGGAGACACTGTGAAAACCGATGCAGATTGCGAGCGCGAAACAAAACGCGTGGTGCGGAGATGCTGCAAATTCGAAAAGAAGAAAACATCTAGCACACGACAGTGCTGCGTTGCGTACAGTGCAGTTGGATTCTTGGCGGTCGCGGGAGAGACTGTATGCTGTTGCGATCGAGCATAGCAACCGTCCCGGCCAAACTTTCTCTCAACTACTCTACCCCACTACATGAAATATTAACTTGTTAATAACCGGCACACATTTTCGATCACTCACATACCAGGCGCACCCCTCGGTGAGATAACTATCGAATTTTCAGGATTTGCGCCGGCGGTGCGTGCAAAGCACTCGGCGCTAGCCAGATCCGGGGATGCGATATCCGCCACAGCATAATACGCAATACAAGCGCGAGAAAACGTGAACGCAGCAGCACAAAACGAGTGGATGACCCAGCCGCCAGCAAAAGGGATGCGACGTGAGCCGTATCGATCGGCGTCAGTTCGCGTTGTTCAAAGCAGAGGGGGCGGGGCGTAGTGAGCAGTGAGAGAGGCGAGAGGGCGCGGTGTGAGCAGCACAATTGGGTCGCAGCCAACGGCGGGTGTGGTCTCGTTCTCACTGCGCAAGCTCCAGCCCTTTTCACGACACACAGCCCAACAACATTCTGTATTTTTCGCCTGAACATACTGGTCTTGTGGTAGATAGGGCGGCGCCCTTTTATCAATGTGACTCATTCTCTCGATATGAACCCTACTGATCGCATTACCGTTTCACGCGTGAATCGAGCGCCGGTGCTCTAGATAGTATTCGATATCATTGTTTCCGTTTGCTCGGTTTGTGTCTGACTGTGTGTGTGTGTGTGCAACTGCAAACTGCAACCCTGTCGGGTCGCAATCCGGCATCATTCTATTTGACTAAGGGTTTATTTCGCGCTGTTGGCATGGCTGGGTGCGCGGATATCAGATTGAATGTCAACGTGCTACTTGTCCGAGCTACGTGCTCGCTCTTTGCTCCTTTCTCTCGATTCCAGCGATCAGTCCGCTTTCAATGACAACTGACGCTTCTCTACTCTCTGGTTTAGTTCGCTATTACAATGGATTGTTTCGCTCTCGCCTCGCTCAGTGAGTCACACATTGGTGAAAATAGACCCAAACAAGTTTCGTAAGGTAAATGACCGCTCAGAGAAACCTGACATGTATGCAAACTAGCCGTTATTCCTTTCTCTGACATCGCCTATCCTTGTTATCGATTCGTTTTAGTTTCTGCGCTTACATGAATCATTTCGCGTGTCCTCGTGTCCTTTATGTTTCTATTCTATGTCAACCATTACCAAGGCGTCGAAACAACGTTGTCATAAAATAACAACGCGCCTGTCATATGCCTGATCAGTTCTATAGTTTTCTTTGTTTAGACAAAAAATGTCGTCTGCTACGCGAGTAATCTGCTCGCTACATAATACTTCTTTCAATTCTTAACATAAACATCACAAATAACATCATTCCGCGCCACAAATAGAAAAAAAACGAGAAAAAACACTCTGCGATTTGGCGGTGATATTTCCCCTCGTGTTGTGCTCTCTTTACTTGCACATTTAGCGCGAACACAACCGAACACAACATTCGAATTTTTTTTCAGGATGGCTGAAAGTGAGTTGGGTTTGTCTGCCTTGTCTGTGAAGCCGGTGCATCGGTTAGAGGACGAGCCGTTTGCTTTCTACAGCGTCGACACTCACACCGACCTTGGAATCAATGGTTTGTCTCTCTTTCCAGTTCGCGAATCCCAAAAATTGGATCAAGAGCACACACCTTTTCCATCACAATCACAGAAGTAAAATCAATAATTCAATGTTGTAGACTACGCGGAGAAGTCTCCGTCGGATTTCACGCGGTTGTTCGAGGGGAGGATCATCCTACCACTCATCGGATATGTGATATTCTGGTGTTGTGTTGGTTTGATTGTGAGGTGAGTGTGCCGCTTTCTCTCTCTCTCTCTCTCTCTCTCTTTCTCTTTCTCTCTCTTTCTCTCTCTCACTCTCCCTCCATCGACCTCCCTCCCTCTCACTCTCCCTTCCTACCCATTTCACACCGCTCACCTTTCCTAAACCAGATGTCATGCATTGTTGATTTCATACACATCTCATCACGGTAAATATGCAAATGAGATCATAATCATTAGGACGCGTTGCTGGACGCAGCAGCAGGAGGGCATTCGCCGCAAGCGACTCGTCAATGTCACTGTCTCACTCATACACTCGTCCGTGAGTCAAACACAAAACAGTCACTCTACCCCCCCCCTCTCTCCTCTCTCTTCTCTCTCCTCTCTCTCTCCTCTCTCTTCTCTCTCCTCTCTCTCCTCTCTCTCCTCTCACCTCTCTCTCCTCTCACTGCCACCACACATCATGACGCTATACTAATCTTTTTTTATCAGTACGTGATCTGTTTGAGTGGTAAGCGGGCGAATCATTGATCAAATATGCGCGTCAGCTGGCCACAAGGAATCATGAGGGCACTCACACATCATCCGCCCACGCGAATCCACTTACCATGCAAGACGCGAGTGTGCTCACATGGAAATAAGTGGAGCCATTCTCTCTCACCACATTCCCTTCCCCCTCCCTCTCTCTCTCTCTCTCTCTCTCTCTCTCTCTTTCCTATCTCCTTATCCGTAAACTTCCTACAATGGTGCCATTCCGCATCTATGCTCACCAAGATAAGCGAAAAATGGGGAAAGTGTGAGCGACACCCCGACTAAATATTTGCTCGCGCTCGGAATGGAAATAACGTCACCGTGTGTGTGTGTGAGAGAGAGAGGGGGGGGGGGGACGCTGAATAGGGAGCTCGGCAAACACTTCTCGATTCATTATGCATGCGGTTCTAAGGGAGATAGTGAGATGTGGACACAGTGAACAAATTCGACCAGTTAATTGAATCTTCCGATTTTCGTGGCAAGGGATAACAACGATCGCATTCTCTCATACTTAGGAAAACCATGGAAAATATTCACAAAATCTTTGCATGCAATACATAATACAGTGTACTTAAACTATATTAATAGTGTACATCTAAATACACAACATTTACATATGTATTTGCAGCTTTCTGGTGCGTACATCTTTGCCTTCTTCTTATGGAACACTCATCTCATGTTCGGATCGCCCATTCATTACTACTCGTACAGGTGAATCCGAATCATGCAATTAACATTTCTTTTTATACTTCCAAATTATTCCACAATTGCCCTGCTTTCACAGATACACTCCCACTACGATTTCCAGAATAAATTTTGTTTCAAGACAATTTTCGTCAAAAAAGCTCATTACTGGAATTTAAAAAAAGAGAGTGAAAATCCCCCGAACAAATCCGAACCTTAAAAAAATACTACAAGCAACAAAAAGGGGGCAACCCAAAATGGAAACAAACGTTTTTTTTGCAGGGACGCGCACGTGATAATGTTCTGTGTGGGATACTTCATATACGACGCCATTGATCTTCTACTCAACGACAAGTGAGTCATTCATATTTATTATATTGCTGATGAAATTTAGACAACCACACAATATCTACAATTTTAAAACAAATAAAAAAATCTACTTCTCAAAGATAATTGAGTAAGCGAGTAAGACAAAAAAGAAACTTATGGCTTCAAACAAATAAGTACATATAGGAATATATCATCGTACAATTTGTATTGATACTCTTATCTCTACCATTATTCTTCAATTTGTCAACGCACGAACGCATACGTGTATTTCAAATAGAGCGGACGAAATTTGGCGCGTGAAGTTGAAATGAATGCAGTTCAACTGGCGAAGCGGTGGAACTCAAATGTTCTCTCCCTGTACAATACTCCACCTAGGTTGTCGATCGGTACGGGCGTGCTGTACTTCCACCACCTGGCCTCTATCTTCGTCCTCTCCATCCCCCTCGTGTCTCAGAAGTTCCTCATCTACGCATACTGGGCACTACTCATGGAGGTACGTGTGAGATTAATATTTAAAATTATCATATAGTAGTTAGTTGCTTGTACTACCCCTCATGACGATAAAATAATTACTAAAACTTGTAGTTTATTTGTTAGTCAGTTTGTTACTTGTAGCACTTGTAGCACTCCTTGTGTTTTTTTCGCGCAATAATAATATCGATTCGTCTGTTACTTTTTTTGTTTAATCGGGTTCATGTAAAATAGTTTACGTTTGCTCACAAAGATTGCGGTTGGAAATAATATATTGGTTCTGAATATATATAACTAAACCGAATGCATACTTTTTTTTATTATTTTCAATTCGAAATGACGCGTTATTTATTTACTAGGTGGTACGTAGCGAGTGAAACATATTAAGATTACTGTTTTATTTGTTTTTTTACAACTACGTGACTATGCGTGATCCATATATAACATTAAATAAATTCATGAATTATACACTCATCATTTTGGTACTTTTTTTTACATCATTTAATACATCAATTTAGTACTTTTTTTTAATGTTGTGTTTGTTTCATATTTCTAAATAACAAAACATTTCAGGTTTCTTCCATCTTCCTTCACTCGCGATCCATTCTTTACATCTCCAAACTCAACGCGTGAGTTTTTTCTTCAATTTATGTTTCAATTTTTGTTGTTTGAAAGGTATTTTACATTCAGTCCCTTTTTGAAATAAGTAATATAGGGTATTCTCCCCGTTCACGGTACGCTCGTTTATTCGCCACATGTTTTCGAGACAGCATTTCATCGCATTTGGTCGCACTATCGGTCCTCGCGGGATCATTCGACCTAATAACTCCGTTCAGAAATTTTCTATTTTTTTTTGTTTTTCAGACAGAGGAATACTGAGACTGTTCCCAAGAGATTGTCGGCTCGCTTTTGTTGATGTCGCTATTCCAAAATTTATAAATAACGAAAAACCTCCAAAATGCATAGCTTCAATAGGTTTTTTTAGTGTCTCTAATAACTTTGTTCAAACTCCACCCAAAAACAGATTGTCGGCTCGATATTTGTGATTTTCTTCTGGGAAGTGCTCATTTGAGCTCGAAAACATCAAAAAGTGCCTCTTTTCGACGTCATTTTCTCATTGTCTGGTTCGTGTCTGGGTCGACTGAGATAATTGCGTACCGTGAGAAGGGGGGATACTCTATAAGTTTTAAGTTCTCATGTAAGTGTAGGCGTTAGTCGTTAGCAACTCTATGATGCCACTGACCGAGACCGATCCCATAGAATATTCCACACAACAATGCATGTGTGGAATATTCTATGGAATCGGTCATGATCTCGAAAAAAAGAAAAAGAAAAATCCAAAATTCAAAATACATCCTCATATAGAAAATAAAAGTTGCTGGTCAAATCATTTCTAACCGTATGCAATTGATCATCACACGGTATTTCACTGTTTCCCTAATATGTACACTGACAATTTTGATACATAATCGAGTCCAACTTCATCAAATTAATTGTTTCCCAGTAAGATGATCGACGTGACTATATGGTATCTATATAGAAATAGTAAATCTATATTTTACAGTTTCCATTCTTTCAGTAAGATGATCGCGGTGACTCGTTTCGTTGTCTCCGGCAACCTGGCTACGTTCGTCGTCTTCCGATTCGCAGTCCAATTTTGGCAGATCACATACCTCATCTACAACCGCCACAACGTGCACATGTGAGTCATTATTCCTTTTTTTCTGTTTTTTTTTTAAATTCATGTGTTTTACATATAATGAAGTGCGTTTCATAAATTATAATGATATTATTCCACTACTTGACATTGAACGATATGTAACCACAAGTCATTTTATCACGTCAACTCAATAACTCAATTCAACATCCGGTATCACATTATGTGATGATAACTCAAACATCGATTAGTGGCTTTTGTTTTATATGTTTTACGTATAGTGAAGTAGGTTTTATTTATGACACTACTTCTCATTTGAACGAGAAGAACAATTTGGATATTCCATAGTTCATTTTTCTCCATGTATATCAGATAAGATGCCACATTAGCAGGAGAGAGCTGAGAGAGAGAGAGACCGAGTGTTTTACAACTGTGCACTAGCATTTTGTTCTCCAAGCAGATAATCAGAACAATCTTTATCACTCTGTTTTATTATCACGAGTTAATCAGCAAAGTTGAATCGTGGAATCCACGCAGATATCTTGTGCGCGGATGTTGCCCTGGAAGTAGATGGTTAGAGAGAGAGAGAGAGAGAGAGAGAGAAAGAGAGAGAGAGAGAGAGAGAGAGAGAGAGAGAGAGGAGGGAGAGAGGGAGAGGACGCCCACCCTTCCAATCGTGTGTATGTCCCTCTCCAACACCGTGACTACTTGATCGATCTGCTGTCCTACTCGGAAACAGACTTCTGGTATACCCACTGAGGGAGAGGAGAGGATACAGCCGTTCTGAATACATACACCCAGACTTATCAAACATCCACGATTCTTCCTTCTCACTCTTGGGTCAATCAGAGAGGGGGAGAGACAGACAGAGAGAGAGAGAGAGAGAGAGAGAGAGAGAGAGAGAGAAAGAGAGAGAGAGAGAGCGAGAGAGAGAGAGATATCTCCCACGCACCTCCACAATCCTCTTCATGTCGATTCTCTTCAAGTCGCTGTCTCTCCAGTTCTGGTAGATGTCGTTGACGGCTGAGAACAGTCGTCGGCACGCCAGCTCGCACACTTCCACTGCGCCCAGCTCGTCCCGAACACTGATATGCTAATTAGATCCGCTCAAATATGCAAATTAGATCCGATCAAATATGCAAATTAAATCTGCTATAAATATGCAAATGAGGTCCGCCCACGTATGCTGATCAGATCTGCGAGGGATCATATTTTGTTCCGTCGCACCACTGTTTGACTCCCCGTCTTCCTCTGATCTACCTCACCACGGGGCTCATTGGGCCAATCCTAGCATCACGTTGCAGTTTGCATTCGATTCTGTTCGACAGTTCGTTCGACAGTTCGACAGCAATCGACAGTTTGCAAAGTGAAAGCTTGCAAACGAATTTTGCAATTTCGCGAGAGTAGAACTCCGGAACCATACCTCCTCGCGTGCGCCGCTGCGGCAGCCAGCATCGCTCCTATCAGCAATGTGCGAAACATGGTAGATGACAGATGATAGTGATACTGGGGGGCGGCAACCTAAATAGAACACTTATCAAGCGCACGACAATGGACGATTGTGAGAGGGCGGAATATCAGAGTGATAGGGTGGAGGGAGGGCTGAGGAGAGAGAGAGAGAGAGAGAGAGAGAGAGAGAGGAGAGAGAGAGATACTGCCAGAAATACTCAAAACAATGTGGCTGTTCTGTTCACGCGATGTGGGACAGTAAAACGGGATGAAACAGCTTGTACGTCATAGATACACTATGTTATTCCAGCGCCTCACTCATCAGCTATTATTATTCACAAGTCAAAGGCGAGAGCACAAACATGAAACGCGGATAATTCACAAGAAACGTGGAAAACGCTATGTTATGTTTGTTATCACTCATATGGTCGAGGAAAGTGACCCGCTAAATAGGATTTGAATAAATTTCTCAATATGATTCGCAAGCCAAAAGCGCAAAAATACAAAGAAGAAAAAACTCGGTTGAATCTCTAGCGAAAAGACTGTCAGAAATAGTTTATCTTTATTACTTTCCTTATGATACTATTTACAGGTTTTACGTCTATGTGGGATGTCTCGGAGGCGGCGCTTTCCTCCTCATTAATATCGGTACGTTCAAATTAAAATTAATTCAAACATTTATGTTACTATGTGAACTTTGGCATAAGCGAATGTTTTCGGTTATGCGTTAGGAGTGAATACTGTGGACTCGTACTAACGAAATCGACTAAATTACTTCACATTTTACATAACAGAATCTGACAAATCGTTTGACATCAGAATGCGCTCAAACTGAAGACACAGTAGTTGAATACGTCTCGAAGCACACTTCCTGGTCTCTCACCGGATGCGCCATGATTCTTTGATTCGATGACAGCGATAGAGAGAGTTAGAGACAGAGACGAAATGTGAGGAAGACATAGACGTTTCATCTTGTTCTCGGAATAACAAATCATGTGTAGAAATAGTTACATTTTTCACAGACTAACGGGTTTTTTTTGCGTCATCTATTAGGCATACACACAACACTTCTATCATAACATAACACCAACTGCTACTTCTAGTAATCATAAATCATAACACTAACAGACTTCGAAAGAAAGAAAAAAAACGTTTCGAGGGCAAAAACCGCTATTCAACAACTGTGTAATACTACGTGTTTCAGGTCTTTTCCTGCGCATCCTGCACTCCGACGGGCTTCTGTGCACGTCTTCCGTGTCTCGGAAGAAGCTCGACGCGCTCATCGACGACAACGAGTACACCCCGCTGTCCACCGACGAAGACGATGCCGAGAACAAGAAAGAGCAGATCGCGTAGATCTGACGTCATCTGGCATCTCACGTCTAGCTGTGGCATCTCTGACGTCCTCATGATCACGATCGACTTCGTTATTTATAGTTCAGATTCTATGTACGATTGTTTTGCCCACATAATCTTGACCAATTTCGGAGATTTCCACAATCTTCTTTCACACAGCTACGCACATTTCCTATATTGAACGTCACGGGTGCGGTCCCCTCTCTCTTGGACCAGCCATTTCCACTGTTCAAACCACTCTCTATCCCCTCTCTCTCTCTCTCTCTATCTCTCTCTCTCTCTCTCTTCCTCTGCTAATCCGGTACTTCTCTGTACATATCCTGCCGCATATTTGAGATAAGTGAGAGAGATGTTACGCCGATAAAACACATGTATCCGATTTTTGCCCTGCGTGTTATGTCACGCGTCTGCCGAGTGAAAACCAGCTTTCGCTCCGGTAATGCAGCACATTCACACCACTCACACAAGAATCGTTTATGCTTGACGGCAAAATTGCAAGCTATTGCGCGGAAACACTATGTACAGACAGCTTGGTGTGGAGACTGGCGTGTCTCTCTAGATTCTGTAGGGTGCGGGGGTGACGTCCTTGCCCTGCTCCTCCTGCTCCTGCTCCACCTCTCCGTTCGTCTCCTCCTCGTACTCCTCGTCGTAAGCCTGCTCCGCCGGGGCGGACTCCTTGTCGTAGCCGGATGAAGGCACCTCGGTCGCCGTCGTCTGCTGAAATCACGTCATCGTCACGTCATCGTCATCTCCCTCTTCCTCTCTTTCTTTCCACTATTGTCTTCTAATCTAATTCCTCATAGCTGAGCGGATGTATTTCATACATTGCAGCACTCTTTTTTGGCGTGGTTAGAAGGCAATCGCAAAGTTTTTTCTTAAAAAGTTGCTTGGAGCTACTCGGAAATTGCTAGAGTGGCAGGACAAAACAGGAAAAAGATTTGAATGCAATTCGAAAGTTCGAAATACTGACGACTACTTTTTTCTTACCTCGGGTGCGTATCCCTCCTCGGCAGGCGCGGGCGCCTCGGTGGCGGCAGGGGACTCCTGAACAGTCACGTCACTCCCTCTCTCTCCCTCCTTCTCCCTCTCCCCCCTCTCTCTCTCTCTTTCTATCCACTACCATATTCTAACGTTGACCTTAGGGTAACCCTCCTCTCTCTCCCTCTCTCCCTCCCTCTCACCTCAGGGTATGCCTCCTTGGCGGGGGCGGCGGGTGCCTCGGTGGCAGCCGGCTCGTACTCTCCTCCAGCGGGGGCGGGAGTAGCCTCGTCATACCCGTCCTGGGGCGCCTCGGTCTCCTCCGCCTCGGCAGCGTCAGTCACATCCACCACGGGGGCGTCGGTGGCCGAGGGAACGGGCTCCGGCTGCTGGGGCTCGTAGTTTCCGGGGGCCGGAGCGGGGCCAGCGGGCTCGAGGGGGGCCACAGGCTCAACCGGAGCGACCGGGGCGGGCTCAAGGGGGGCAACGGGCGCGACAGGGGCAACGGGCTCGTACACTCCTCCGGGCGCGGGCGCAACAGGTCCAGGTCCGGTCGGCGCGGGTCCCCAGTTTCCTCCGGGAGCGGGTCCGGTGGGAGCGGGTCCCCAGTTTCCGCCGGGTCCGGCCGGGGCGGGCGCCTGCTGGTAGCTCTGCGTCTGCGCGCCGCCGTTGTTCACCACCGCCGAGTTGTCGTAGTTGATGGCGGGAGCGACCTGTCCGGCGGAGGAAGCAGAGGCGTCGTACTGTCCTCCAGCGGCCGTGCCAGCATAGGCTCCAGCACCAGCCACTCCCTGAGAGTCTCCCGCGTATCCGGCGCCTCCGAAGTTCTGTCCGGCCGAGGCGTATCCACCGGACGGGAATCCAGCAATAGGAGCGGGCGCGGAGTACGCGCCGCCCGCGATCGGGCCCGAGTAGGCGGGCGCGGACGCGTAGCCGGCGGGCGCGCGCGGATACGCGGCGGCCGGCGCAGCGTAGGACGCGCCGCCGCCGCACGCGGGAACCGCGCCGCACGAGGGCGCGGGCGCGGAGCAGCACGCGGAACTGCCGCCTCCCAGGCCCATGCCTCCCAGGCAGGCGAGCGCGGGGGCGGAGAGGAAAGACAGGAAGAGGATCTGAGAATTGTAAGCATTAGCGAGAACAGATAGACATGAATTAGCAAGCACTCACCGTCTTCATGGTTGATGTGGTTGATGGAGTGACGTCGGTGGCTTGATCCGGCCGCCTTATATGGAAGCTATATGCCCTCAAGGTCAGCCGTGGGTGGGTTGCGAGCGCTTTCTTGTTCCGGTTTCGACGCCGGCGGCAGAAATCCGCAACGGGGAGAAAGCGAGAAGCGCCAATTCGTTGCGCAATTACAAGGACACACTTTCATTTTCATCCCGCAAAGATATCAGATATCCCTTTTTCATAGACACTACTCAATCAACCGTGAAAAACGTGATTCACCGAAAGTGAAACTTCTGGCAAAAGCGTCCGGAGAAGAAAAACCGTTTATTTCGCACGCGAACTAACAAAACACAACAGAGGAAGAGATCGCGAGGAAAATGATATAACGAAATAGTGGCGTCAAGTATCACATCAACACAAATGAGATCATCACAATTTGTGATCTGGGCAGAAAGAATAACTTATGCAAATGTCTTGGACGAGGAAAGTGAATAGAGTAAACGCGGGGCTGGCCATCTCATAGAGATGGGGTGCGGAGCAGAGTATATGAAGCAATCTCATGGAATCTTTGGATAGAACTTTTCTGAATCTGGGGAACAGTACGTGGATAGGTCTCGACCGACCGTGGACTGTGTATAAATATTCTAATCTGAAACGCATAAAGGATTCCCGAACCCAGCTAGCTAGCGTCTACGGAATCTTAAAAATCAGCTAGCAGGTGACATATACAATGCGTAGAGTCTAGGACATTCTGGGAAAAGGAGTAGCGGCAGTCTTCAGCGAGGCTAGGACAGGCTGGGAAGAATCAGTACTACAGTACAACTCTATGACATGCACTGGTCGTAGAGGATGGTTCGTCCTTCGAGCCGCGGACTGCGGTGCATCTTGACGAGCACGTGGAATTCGCGACACGTGTTGATGTGGCGGGCGAGGGTGGAGGAGAGCGAGACGACCTGAGAGGAGAGAGGGGTGAGGGAGGGAGAGAGAGAGAGAGAGAGGGGAGAGAGAGAGAGAGAGGGAGAGGGAGAGGGAGAGAGAGAGAGAGAGGCGCACCTCCGCGAATCGACTCGGCGTGCCGCCCGTCCGCAGCACGTGTTTCAGCAGGCTCTCTCCCAGCAGCCGCCGCTCCCTTTCCAGCAGCTCTATGGCAGACGGCGAGAGACGAGGCGATTCTGAACCCTTCTCTTTCTCTCTCTCTCTCTCTCTCTCTCTCTCTCTCTCTCTCTCTCTCTCTCCCTCCCCCTCTCTCTCTCTCTCTCGCGCGCGCTCTCTCTTTTTCCCTCTCTCTCTCTTCCCTCTCTCTCTCTCTCTCTCTCCTCTCTCTCTCTCTCTCTCTCTCTCTCTCTCTCTCCCCTCTCTCTCTCTCTCTCTCTCCCCTCTCTCTCTCTCTCTCTCTCTCTCTCTCTCTCCCCCCCCTCTCTCTCTCTCTCCCCCTCTCTCTCTCTCTCTCTCTCTCTCTCTCTCTCTCTCTCTCCTCTCTCTCTCTCTCTCTCTCTCTCTCTCTCTCTCTGACTCACGCGGATCACAGGCGACGATCGCTTTGAACAGCACGAATTCCTCTCTGGTCATTTTGATTTCGTTAATGACAGTGACCATAGAGAAGTGCATCATCTGCTCGTACTCGGGCTCTCTGCAAGGGATCTCTCTCTCTCTTTCCCTTTCTCCCTCTCCCTCACCCTCACCTTCTCTCTCCACTCTCTCTTTCTCTTTCTCGCCTTCAACTTCTCTACATTCACATCGTCCAGGTTCTTGGGCGTCTCTCTCAGTCTGAACATTCAACTAAACGTCACTACGTTTCACTCGCTATACATCGAAACAAAGACGAGTCAATGAAAACCGATATCTAGTTCAAATAAACAATTATATACCTACAAGGATGCGGTCTCCTTCTCACTCCCCTCACTCTCTCCTCCTCCTCTCTCTCTCTCTCTCTTCTCTCCCCTCTCTCCCCTCTTCCCTCTCTCCCTCCCTCTCTCTCTCACTCACACTCACACTGGCCGATAGTTGCACATGACGATTCCATCCGGAGTGACGAGTGTCTTGTGTCTTCCGATGTACGAGTAGAATGCTTGTGTCAGCTTCGTGATAGGAAGAACCACATTTCGAAGCAGTGCATCCTGCAACAAGTCAAAGTCAAAGGTTTATCCAAAATCGTTTCATGAACATAAAGTACAAAGTACACATGCATGAGAGGTCTTAGTACAAGCGCTGGAAGAACGTTCTGCAACAACACCATATATCATTATTAGCAAAACGTACCGCTTCACTTTTATAATAATGTTTAGGCATCGCAAACGTATCGCGTCCATTATCTTATAATATCAATTATCATATATATAGAAATTTTAAGTATCGCATGTCATGTGTAAACGTATCGCATCACTAAATTTTTGTATCTTTTCAACTTTCTTTTCCCGCCAAAAAAAACTGGAATGTGCGTTGTGAGCTGGTCAATAAAAGATTTTGCGCCGCACTTCCGAAACCAGTGTACATAAACATGTGACCAACCAAGTGAATGAACATCAACATAGATCACAACTCATCTGAGATTATCTAAGCATCTAAATTCGATTCTTTATGAAGCACAAATGGACAAATGAAAAACAAGACAAGTGAAAGCAAAAGATCAAACGGTCTCTCTTTCAATAACAGCCTATCGCTGCTCATTTTCTATAGGCATCGAAAAGGACAATGGGAAAGATAATAATAGTTTATTACCGTGTTGGGTACTTAACATAGGCAAACATAGGAAACACAACAGAGCATACGGTAGGGAAATTAAAATGATGTAAAATGATATTTGAATATGAACAGCGTACCTTATCACTCGTGTCCAGTTGCGAATAGAAGGGCATTGTCTTCACGTACTCAATCGAGACAAACATGTCGAAAAACGTCCAAACCTAAGTAAAATAAGTTGCAATATATACAAATTGGAAAAGTTTTGCTAACGCAAACGCAAGTACATTTTGTATAGCAATAAAACTATAACGAATTTAATGATGATACCTTTCTATTCGCTGGTCGAGGTTCATCCACAAATGAGCCGTCTTTCTGGAAAAAAAAACATCATTCATTTTCATACAATACAATAGAATAGCAGAACATAATTTGGTGTATAATGCAGATTTGTATGTATTTTTTTTACTTTTGTCGGTTTTTTTCTGAGTATTTTAAGGAAAAAGAAACAACTTACCAGCCATTCGAGTAGTTTGATGGAGGGTGGTTGTGGCACAGGCCAGTCCGGCATCGGCTGAAAATATCAGAAAATCAGAATAAGTATTTATCTCGTGGCATAACGACTACGTAAATTATGGCGGATTATGCTAAAGTACAGTAATACAATGCCTTCACTGCGATTTTCAATAACACAAATAACATGGTGATGGCTGCAGGCTCAAAATAAACAAATGACAATACTAATCTTCTTTCCCCAACAATGTTTGATCCATAAACTTTTAGAAGTAGAAAGTTCCGTTGCATCTAACAGAATATCAGTGAACAAAAACGATAATATATCTTGTAAACATTGAAAACGTCAATATCAACCCACCGGCAGTGTCTTTCCGAGCTGAATGATGGACGGGGTATCGATCAGACTCTCCACGTTCACTCCCACTGGCGACGGGTTGAACACCTGGAATCGATAAGCAATCGATAAAAGTCAAATCAACCAATATTATTAGTAACGACTTGGTAATCAAGAAATCAATAATCATGTAACCGAGTAATCAATCAATAAATCGATGATGACCCACCGAGCATCTGAGTTGTTGCTTGCAGTCCTCGACAATCGTCAGTCGTTCGAGCAATGCGCACATACCGTCTTCGAACAGAAGCGGCGGCGACTTCAAAGAGCGATACGTTTCATTGCGTTCCTATCGATACGTTCCCGTATTCCCAACGAGAGCTAGTCCTACTTAAAAAAACGTTTCGCAGCTCTACGATTCACTGATTTGATTCCTTTGTTAGCGATATGTTTCATAGCTCTAATGTATCTCTGCCAGATCTGAAAAGCTCTAATGATTTTGTTTAAACCAGTCAATCAGCATTTCATAGTTATATTTGATAAGTCCACGCAATCTGCAAGGTCGCGCGACCAACCGTGGCAATATGATCACCACATTCAGAATTGTTGATATGTTGCACGGTCCCGCGAGTTTTCATTCATTTTCGAAGTAAATGTACAAAATGAGTTCAATACGAATGATAAATATACAACAAAAAATAATAAAGTTACAAAATTAAATAATAATAATAATAACTCACCGACACACTGGAAGTGGCGGTGCAGGTGCTGCTAGAGGAGCGTTTGCGACGGTCGAGGATCGACAGGACCATGTCTGGAAGAGGATGAGGGTCTCTCTCTCTCTCTCTCTCTCCCTCTCTCCCCTCTCTCCCACCCTCTCTCACCGTTACTATCCAGTTCCTCATAGTTCTGTATAGCCACCGGGTTCATGCCAGCAGCCACGCACTTCTCGAACCGACAGAATCGACAGTTTGGGCGGAGTTCTGAATAGGAAAACATGAAAGTGTGATGCGTATTTGATGATGAAAACTGTGGCTCTGCCCTATAAAATTTCCAATTACAGATGAGTTTTCAATTTTCCATTTTCAGTGAACACTGAGACTATGAATTACTATTACTGCAGGTGCAAAAACAGGTGGTAACAAAAAAAGCAATAATTATTTTTGCACTGTACATACATACTTGACCTATACACCTATGACGTGACCACCTGACTCATCTTCATGCAACACTAAACACTATCACTAAATAGTTCTGCGGTGATAAGCTGATATCCGGCCACTCCCATGGGTTGCCAAAACTTGCCACCACTTTGTCGGTACGTATACGAACGTTCGTCAGAGATAGGCTATCAGGCCAGGCACACACATGGTTTGTCCGAAGACCAAACTAGCCATCATATGGTGAAAAGGCTCAGCGCTCTAGTGATATGCGTATGCCACAAATCACAAGCACTACAGTCAAAACCATACGTACAGTTCTATTCTCGCAATAAGTTGCGCGCGGTGGGGTAGATCAGAGGAAGACGGAGAGTCAGCTTTCGGCAATAGCGCGCAAAACAAGAGAGGCAGACGGTTATGGCACCGTATTTCGAACTGCAAGCGAGGTAGATCGAAAACTATCGCTCTGATGCAGGCTATAATCAGATATTGGTTTTAGTGATTTTGTTTGCGAGGTGTGATGTTTGGGACTTTGGGACGGCTGGGCGTATGGCCAAGTTCGGATAGATATTGCAGAGGAGGAAGCAATTCGAAAAGCATGGCAATTCAAAATAGTTTCGATCTAATTGGGAGTAGCACAGCGCATTATGAGGCATTTCTGATGTTGACCGTCACTTCTTCTCGTTCTCGACTAGGAGGATCTCGGATTCAACCGGCTAAACAAAGTCCCCTTATTGGCTAGGTCGACGGTTGTATGACTTGAGTCTGCTGATAAAACAAACTTTAAAAAAAAACTTGACTGACTGACCCACCTATGGGCTTGTCGAAGCACCTCTTCCCCCTGTTACAAGTGAACGTCCTCTGGGAGATG
>CAWZYM010000505.1:0-5000 GCA_963966185.1 Rhabditoides inermis | reverse complement strand
CTTTTAGGGACCCCTTCCTCGGTCGGCGTCCGCGAATGTCAAGAAAGGAGACAACCCGGTTCATCTAGTCGTGGAGCAGCCAGGAACCAGCGGACAGGGAGGGCTGAAGGTGAGGGGATCTCTCTCTCTCTCTCTCTCTCACTCACTCACTCACTCACTCACTCTCTTTCTCTATTCTCTCTCTTCCAGAAATCCCTCTCGATGACCTCCATGAACATTCACCACATGCGAGATGTGTGGCGGGAAAAGCGGCAGCGTTTGAGAAGTGGGCTCATTCTATATATTTTATTATTGTAAATGAAACTTTGTTGCTTACGTATGTGCAAAAAGCTATACGCGTGGTTAGACGGCTAGGCACATTAGTTTATGCATGAACTAAATTCAATATGATACGTGGTCGAAAATATCTTTCGTCCTCTCTCTCTCTCTCTCTCTCTCTCTCTCCTTATTCTTACTCCACTCTCTTTCCGATTGCCATATCCGCTGGCTATTCAATGGGCCGTAGAAAGCAGCAACCCGCACACGCAACCGGCATTCCATCACGCTAGATTTTTGCTCTCTTTCTCTCTCTCTCCCTCCCTCCCTCCCTCTCTCTCTCTCTCTCTCTCTCTCTCTCTCTCAAAATTGTACAAAAATCGTGGGGGGCTGCAGAAACACAATTTATTCACACGTGTATGTACAATACAAAATATCGAAAACACAAAATTAGCTAGTTACTAATACGCGTAGGTTGTTCCTGTGTGGACGGAGTGATCGAGTGTATACGGTAGATCAAATAGATCCGGATAGATTGTAGCTGATTGTAGTTCATCAGTAGCACAGAGAGAAGCGAATCTCTGAAATGTCTTATGGTATTCCACGGCCATTTTAGGTTCTTATGAGTGATGTCGTTTTGTATGAAACATTTGATTTGATTTTATCTTATGTCTAGAAGTATTATAGGCGCATTTACGTGCAGATGTGTTCATTTCAGAATGCATACGTGGTGATAAACGAAAAGTATCAGAGAATTAGCGCTCGCATCACCTAATTATGGGGCTTGCGGTCAAACAAGCAATTATAAATTATACTTAGATGTTGATGCAGACTATAGTTGATGTAAACAAATCTTTCTAAACGCTTCTACACGTCAGCAGTCGATTCATTTCGGTTGAGAACAATCAGTACAACTTTCTGATTATTCCTAAAGAGACATCCCATCCTCGACCTAGATCAATCACTACCATAAATATGTATAAATAAAAAAGAAATATGAATGCTTGCAATTCTCACCGTATCCGAGTGAGCGCATCACTTTCCACGCGAATATGACGTGTAGTACGAGGACACAGCATGTGGTACAGGAGAGTAGGGGTGTGAAGGTGAGGAGAAGGTGCACCACTGGCTGTAAAAGGTAAAGGTAAAGGTATCCCCCCAAGAGATCACTCTGAATATGGATGATAGAGGAATTAGAGTTAGAATATTTATGTACTGGCTGCAATAACAAAATGAATCACACTGTGTAGTGAACACAATTTGCTGGATTCGTGGCAACCGTGATACTACATACTACTTACATACTAATCGAACACATTTCTAATCGAAAACAAGTGGAATATGGATGAGAGAGGGGGAAGAGAGAGGAGATAGAGAGATAGACAGAGAGAGAATAGAGAGAGAATAGAGAGAGAGAGAGAGAGAGAGAGAGAGAGGAGAGAGAGAGAGAGAGAGAGAGAGAGAGATCTACCTGTAGTGCCATGAGTACTTGTGTCAGCAGTACTGCGAATGAGGCATTCGGCAGTGAGACGAGAGCGCACAGAAGCCACGACATTTGGGAAATCTGAATTATGATGTGAATTATGATGTTGTTCTCTTGTTAGGTTCACAGATTACAAATTCAAAAAAAAACAATTCGGAGCGGAATGTACGCGTCAAATGAATTATTACGCGTCTTTAACGAAAAAGTATTTCTAAATGCGGAACAAATTGATTAATGTTTTTGAATTGCGGGAGTTTTCTTATCAACAACAATCATATTGGAATAAACATGTCACAATGGACTATGAAAGCGACATCAAGGACACAGCAAATGAAACTAATGACTAATCACGTTGGCTTACCAATAGATCAAGACTTCAAGAGACTATAGTAACAAAATGATACCATAATTATAACTTGATAACCTGTTAAAATCTAGAAATGGACGCCGGACAGCTGTCGACCACCTCTTTTATACCATGGGAGTCACCAGTACAACCGCGTATTTATAGAACAAGTGCATGCGATGCGATAAGGAGAGAGGGAGAGAGAGAGAGAGAGAGAGAGAGAGAGAGAGGGAGAGAGAGAGAGGGGGAGAGGGCGAGAGAGAGAGGGAGAGAGAGAGAGAGGAGAGAGAGAGAGAGAGAGAGAGAGAGAGAGAGAGAGACACACACTCACGCTAGGCTATCAGTTTTCTGACCCCGGTCTCAGAACGTGGATTCAATTGCATGATAATTCAATTTGAGCACGATGCACGATATCGGTTCCAAGCCGATCATTGTCAATTTCCATGTGCTCGATAGGACGATAGGTCTACACATGGTGTGAGAGAGAGTGTGTGGCGGCGTTTGCAGTGCTTACTAGCATGTGTATGTGATCTCCTCCATTGCAGAGCTGAGAACACGATCGACAACCGCAAACTCATGACCGTAAACACACTTTTACCGCCTGCAAACACAGCTGACCACTCTAACAAACACAAAAACGTGACCACTAAAACCAATATAACACCTGAAAGTTCGTTTTTCATGAGGAGGAGAATCCCTAGCTCTCAAAACATTGTGTTTTACACCTACTGATATGGAACGATACGACTTATCTGAAGCACCTTCTGGACTTCTGGTTCCGCCTTCGCATCAAAGTGTCTGAGTCTCAAGTTTTCTCGGAATACACACGTTGTCACGCTTATCACTGGTCTGACAGGAACTTATCTCTGGACTGATGAGAGCAACTGCAACCCACTCGGTTTTATGTTATGTTTTATCGCAAAGTCCACGGAATGTTTACTTCCTCAATGTCTTAAAAATGCATAAACTTGTATAGTTGCTATGTGCACACGAAAAAATAATTGCTGCAAAACCACACATGTAATTTGATGATGTGCACAGTCCTACTAACTAACTGTCATGTCTTGTGTTCTTCTATCTCGTATGCACGGTGATAAATATCATTATAATCAGTAGAAAAAAAACATCTTGAGGTCTTGAAAACCCTTTTTCTGACTCTTGTCCTTGAATGATCTGTTTCGAAGAGACTGACCACAGCTTTACCCAGTATTGCCAGTTCAACAAATCCAGTTTTCCAGTGGAAAAGTGAATTTTCGAGTAACGTGTTAGGACGAGATCATTGCAGACAACCAGTGCGCGGGCATCGTGCTCTTCCTTCTGCTCGGAACCTCCCTCAACGTACTCTCGTACTTCGCATCCGTATGGTTCCGCGCAGCTCAACAAGGCAAGCGAACCGTGATGTTTGTCTGGATGATTTCAACCGCTTTTTTGCTATGATCATTCTGATCGGCAAGAATATGCACGTGAGAAAGAATCCAATATCAAATAATTGTACGGCAACGAGTTACCGTAATGTTTGTGTGGTTCATGTATGTGTTCTCACAGTACAATACTTTTCTCATCGCCAGAAAGGACCCATACATCTTCGTATCTGCTATGGCAGTTGTATTTTTTTGTGCCTGGATCTTGTAGAATCAGGAATTGTTTCGTGCAACTTATTTACGATTCAAGTATTACACACGCTACAGACGCTACAAATTGCAATTTACAAACGACACAGAGAGCGAAAGAGAGAGAGAGAGGGAGAGAGAGAGAGAAAAAGAGAGAAAGAGAGGGAGAGAGAGAGGGGAGAGAGAGAGAGAGGGGGGGGGAGAGAGAGAGAGAGAGAGAAAGAGAGGGGGTGAGAGAGGGGGGGAGAGAGAAAGAGAGGGGGGGAGGGAGAGAGAGAGTAAGAAAGAAGCTACTTTCAGGAAGTGATCGACGCAGCAGTCGCCAACGAGCACGCTCTAAAGTTCAAAATGAAGAAAGGTGTGTGATTTATTCATTTATTTCATAAAGTTGAAGATTGGTTGCCTGCAAAACTGTTCACTGTTTACCCATCAACTGCAGTGTATTTCCCTCTTATCACTGTTATGACTCGTGCAACAATGGAATGTGGAATGTGGACTGTACTTATCCATGCTTCACCTACAGTTTAACATCATGCTTCTTATCACCCCATCCCTCCCGTATCACTGATAATGAGTACTCTACTACTGACAATTTGTAGAGTAGACTGATATCACTTGCTCAAAACAACAAACAATTGCAAAGAGGGCAGAAATAAGTTAGAAGGTGCAATGTATTGTTTCTTGTTTTCGTCGAGAGGTTCATTTGGTCACGCTACAATGTTGTAGTGTAGTAGTAACTAGTATTACTAGTATTGTCGTAGTAATGAAGTAAAGACAGAAAACTTCCAATACCTAACTGCGTCAATAAGACAATAAAACGAAAAAGAGATGTACAGAATGTTCTCATCGGTATTTGCTGGTTTGCGTTTGTGTAAATACTTGTGAACCTTGTATACATACACGGATTTTTACAACAGCACGCTGAATCTCTTCACGCGAGTGCTTTTTTATACATTCAATTTTTGGTGTATTTTGGGTTGTCTGCAAAATTGCACCTGGTTGATCACTAATGCACTGTCAAAAAAATGTTTTTTATTAGAAAAGCTACAACAGCATATCCATCTCTGCATGAACATCATTGTGTTGCAGCCCTAATAGAAGCCCCGTCCAAGTATCTCATCGGACTGCTCTAACTTCGGTGGAAGAATACTCAGCGCAGTGGGAACGGTCATGCTTGTACAAGTAGGGGCTCTTTTTCTCCTCTCCCTCTCCCTCTCTCTCTCTCTCTCTCTCTCTCTCTCTCTCCCTCCCTCTCTCTCTCTCTCCCTCCCTCTCTCTCTCTCCCCCTCTCTCCCTCTCCCTCTCC
>CAWZYM010000504.1:0-44046 GCA_963966185.1 Rhabditoides inermis | reverse complement strand
TTATATTTTATGCCTATACTGTATATTTCACATTTCGTTTTTTAAGTATTTGTTTATATTTGTGAACATGTTTGTTCCGTGTTTTTGATGTGTGTTCCGTGACTAGTTTCTTTGCCTTGATACAACCTGCGTTTGAATAACCGTTCGTGACGCATAAACGATTAAAATAATCAGAAATAGGCTCCTGTATCTTTAGTTGCATCATTGCAAGTGTGTGATTAGTTCTTATTGTTTTCTCACCCTGTCTACTCACTGTTTATAGAGTGTGTATGTAGTGGCGGTTCGCGGCTTCGGTTCGTTTCTTCGAGGTGTAATAGTAGTGCGCCCTCGTCGCTTCTGTCTCCCTGTTTGTTTTATAACTTTTTCAATTTCAATTAGGTACTGCTGAACGTGGTGAGCTGTTCGCCTTGCCGTCTTCCCACCGTTTCCGTCTTCTTCACCCACCCATTTTGAAACGTCTCATTGCGGGGTCCGTCGGTCCATTGCAGGGTCCGTCCAATAGATATAGTAAATAAAACGTGAAACGTATCTAACATTTAAACGTAACGTAAGTTTTTTTAGATGGTTTTCCAAGATTTAACTGAGAAAAAATATTCCATATCACCACATTCACTCTGCATTCGTTTACATTTAGCTCTTTTCGCAACTGCCTCCGTGTTTCCGCTGGTACGAGCAGAAATTCTAGCGGGCGTTGGTGATTTTAGGATCGCGCATTTCAATCCTCTCCGATGGTTATGCGAAAAAGTGCGAGCGAAAGATTCAATACTCTGCTAAACGCCATTTCGTCACTGTTCATTTAAAGATAGTGTACCCTCTGAATCCAATATCGATAAATCTCACGAATGTATTACTAATGCCTTTAAGAGATATTTTCATGTCGTTTATGGTTGTTTGTAATGAAAAATAATGAAATTAAAATTTTATCAAAAATTGATTAAAATCCAACATGATACGCATATTGACGCGTCGTTATGATTTTTAGAGAAACTACTAGCTTACTGCGTTTAACAGACAATTTTCTATCAGCTGTTCCTGCCAATTTCGTCAATTTTGTTGTTCTCCTTTACTTTTCACGTTTATTGATGTTTAATTATGTAAATGATATTACAGGTCGATGTTTGTGTCTGTATGTACAATCTTTACACGTTCTTTGCAACCGATTGTTTGTCAATAACACATTTATCGTCAATAACACTTTCTTTCATTGCATAACAACTAACATCATAACTCTCACATAAATTTCATAATCATAACTCACATAATCGCACTTAGTAGTCAGCGTCCTACTACTCATCACCCCCGTCCTCTTCATCCCCACTCAGTCCATCTCCCTCGAGCGCGCGCTCGAGCCCTCCGAACTGCGGGTCGCTGATGTCCCAGCCCTCCATAACGTCCTCGAAGTCGGCGAGATCGTCTTCCACGTTGTCCAGGTCGCAGTCGTCGTCCGCCTCTAGGTCGTCGTTCTGCTCCGCGTCCATCGCCGCATTCTCATCTCTCGCATCTCTTTCCTCGAGTGCAAGCGCCTGGGCGAGAGCCTCGTCCAGGGCTTGCTGCTCCTCCATCTCCTGTCTTCTCTGGTCCCTTTCCTTCTTCTTGCGCTCGGCGACGCGGGCTTGACGCAGATTCAGCCACTGTATGCGATCTTCCAGCATACCGCGCTCGGTGTCGTCTCTCCACTCCTGGCGAACAGGCGCCCACACCTAGAAAATGTAAGGTGAGTCAATATTTGCTATTATATAATGTATCATACTTCTTGATAGGGCGCGTGTCCCTGAACTTGACACGGATCTGGCCTGTGGGTGACTAGTAGGAAACTAGCTCGCCCAATTTTTTCCTACTAGGAAACTAGCTAAATTTTTGACTACTAGTAAACTAGTTCAAAAACTAGTAGAAAAATTTCCTACTAGTTTCCTACTAGTCTTTTAAAAATGGTCCCACCACGATTTGTAAATATACTGTAAGAGCAACAATTTCGTATTGTTTTGACGAAAGTTGTTGTTTGTTTTGTTTTAATTGTTTTTTTTTTTATGTATTTTCTTTGTATGCATTTATGATATCAGAGCATGGGTGTGCTCATTCTAGTCGACCTGCCTGATCAGCATTGTCGCGCACAACATCTTTCCGTTTGTTTTTTGTTGTTGCCAAAATATTAGATGAAAGCGCATATTCATAACTTCCGTCGTCATCTCCGTCTTCAAACCCCTCATTCATCTTCTTTTTCAAATTATATTTCCCAGTATGTATTGAATCTTAACAATTCCCGATCCGTTACACCGATTCGCCATATTGTTCCATTGTTCGCTTTCGCTTTTTTCACTCACATTATCTCGCTCCGAAACAATTGTTTATCACTCAACTTTTGCACAGCATAACGTGTGATTACAGGTGATTTGCAAGCTGGCAAGGACCCCGTACATGCGTCGCGCGTGTTCGCCCATGTGGCGCACTTCATACGTCATCAAACAGGCGAGGTGAGACGAGGAATTGATTGTATTTCACTCTGCTGGCCATCTTCAACGATTTGATTGATATTAATCACGTTGTGTGAGCTAATAGCGCTAGTCTGTAAATGTATAGGTATTGTATTTTTACAATTTTAGGTGACGTGCCGCGGTATGGAGAGCGGACACCGACACGGCCTCGCTGGGTCTTCATCACTAGGCGCAAGGTGAGAATTATGTTCTATAGTGGGCGTGTGTGGTAGAGCGTTGCCTGATATGACATCTGCGTACTCAAAGCAAGTGCCATGATATCGAGTATTGGCAGCATGACCACCAAATGAGGCTGTCATAAAAAACAAGGTCAGAGGTAATTGCAATCAGTGAAGCCTCTGATGATTGTTGATTTATCTTGAATGTTCTCTTCGAGGCGACTGGCTCGTCACGTGGAGTCGGTGATCGAAGTTCGGATAATCTGAGGCGCCCGCGCGCACGCCAAGCTTCATCTCAGGTGAGGGGTAGACAACTGATTGTCATGAGCGATGATGAGAATTTGTTGCGTTGCGTTGATTGAAGTTCACAAAACGTGTTTAAGGTCGCATGTGAACGATGACGGCGTGACCACCCGAGTCGTGTTCGAGGGCTTTTCATCTCCAGTCAGATGGCGGCGGTCGTGCGCCAAATGAGGAAGACATTTTGGAAGCTCCTGCAGGCCCACCCCATTCTGCGCTCCTTCTACTAGTTTTCAAGCAATTCGTAAAACAGCATGATCTAAGATGTTATAACGATACACATTCGATTGCAAGATTCCTGTAAACTTCATATTTATTGTCTGTAAATAATTGAATGTTTTGAGAGTCACTATCGTAACTAGCCGCCGACTAAATTACCACCTCACTAGTAGGAAACTAGCTCGTTTCCTAGTAGTTTTTCGACTAGTTTCCTACTAGTCGTGACTGAGCCGAGTGGTCGCCTCGCGGAGCAGCTTCCTCTGCCCGCTCATCTCCGCGACACGCAGCGTGTTCCAGTGGAGCCACGCCATCTTCTGCCGCAGCCACCAGATGGCTAGCGGGCTGAACGGGTGGGTTCAGGATACTCATTGTCATGATTGCTTTTAATTTCATCACAATCGCAGTAATTCAAATTATGCTCACTAGTAGATGCGCTTCTGCGCATACATGAGGCTGAGCGCGTTGATGGCCTCCACGAATGAGGTGCTGCCCTCGCAGTCGACGCGCAGCAAATCGTTGAGCAGTCCGGGTTCTAGCACGATCTCCTTGATCCGCTTGAACGACACGGAGTCGGCGGGGAGGTCACGTCGAGTGGCAGGGTCAAAAGGCCCGTGACTGCACTTTCTGTACAGCGTGCACGCCGTATCCTTCAAATACGATTTATATACACTGTTTTTTTTCAGTATCTCGACGTACCTCCGGCCACTCGTGCTTCCCGCTGATGTGGTGGAGCATGCCGCGGATCATATCCAGTACCTGAGCCCCGTTCTCGCTGTAGCTGTATGCGTGCCACACGTGAGTCAGCACGCTGCGTCGGTAGGCTTCAAGGGGGGTGAACATCTTCAGCTTGCCCGCCTACAGTAAACATTTCGTTGATCAACCCATAATTTGAATGCACTGACGTCGCGCATGTTCTTGGCAATGGGCTTTTGCACATGCCACCAGTCAGCCAAATGGGGGATGTCGGAGAATTCGACCATCATCATCTTATTCAGGGCCTTGGACCTGTCCGTGGTGAAGGAGAGGATCGTCCAGCCCTGCGCCGTCAGCTTGCGGAGCGCACGCCTCACACCCTCCACTTCAATCCCACTCGAGGAGGCTGAAAATATAGGTGAGTGTTTGATATGCACTTTATTCCCTATTTATTTCCTTTTGTATAATTCAAATTTCACTGACCGACTTCGTCGCTGCTGAGCACCTCGATGTCGATGATCAGGCCGGTGAGGTTGCACACGACCGTCACCTTCCCATTCTTGGCGCAGAATCCTGGTGAATCCCACTGCCCGTCGGCGGAGACGCGGATACTCATCTACATAATGTGACTTATTGTTTAGTTACTCTATTTGCGTATTTCATTGGTTCTTTCCTCTCGATTCAGCTCCTTTCATATAATATGTGTTCGCTTCTGCATTTTATATTCCGACTTGCTATCTCTCTTTTATTTCGCGTTATTCATATGCATTGCGTCATATATTGTGTTTTATCCGTTATTTCTCGATGGGTTCTACACACTGATTTTTTAATTGATTGATTGATTGATTGATTGATTGATTGCAGTGAGCAGCCGTTGCGATTCCCTAGTGGCCAACAGGCGCCGTCGCCGCGTGCTGAACTCACAGAGCTGGCTAGGTCAACACGGATTCCCCCTCGGTGAGTGTGAGAGGAATATCGTTATTGAATACTGTAAGTATGGTAATGAAGTGCAGCAGATGTTTTGCGTATGTGTTCTAAGTGTTGTGTTTGCAGGCTTTTGCTGATTGCTGGTCAAAATCTCAGTTGTTTATCGCCTTCTATGAGTCATTTACTTTTGATTGCATAAGACGTGCGGCTTACACATGCATACAATCCAGCTGATTTGTTTGCCTATTTTCTCTTTCCCATATCCCCATACATTATTCGGATGTGATCCACGCGATTCAGTGAGTAGAAATGGCTGGCGGCGAACGGGAGACGGCAGTGGACTCCCAGCCCTCTCTACGACGTGCCTAACTGCTACACGCCCAAGGAGAACGCGTGGGCCTTCAAGCCCATCGGCGGACCGATTCAGGTACGGTAGTAGGTACTGTAGTGAGTGGTGTAGTTATGTAGGTACTGTAGGAGAACCGTAGCTATCTTACTGTAGATTGGTTACTGTAACCTAAATTACTGTAGACTGTATCTTATACACCGGTCCTCGGACTGTACACATTATTGTAGCTACCGTGTTGCTAGCTCATCTTACTCCCCCCGTTGCAGCTCGTGAAGTCCGGCGACTCCCTCCCCATCCACTGGAACCGCGCGGAGGGCGCTCTTCTCGGCTTTCTCGACAACAAGACCGAGATCGTCTCGTTCTCCCATGAAGCAGGTCACCCAGAAACAGAGAATCAAGAGCAAGGACATGGATCATCGTCCGCGAGCTCAAGAAGGGACTGCCCGGATGCGAGTGAGTACTGTAGTCCGGTGGTCCTACTGTAGTCCTAGTCATTAGTCATATTGTTGTAGTCCTAGTCACTAATCATATGCAGTCGTGTAGTCCTACTTTAGTTCTGTGAACCAACTGTAGTCTTGTAGTCTTGTAACTGACTTTTCCCCCTTCGACTCGGCCCCTCTGACCCCGCCCCTTCCTGCAGCTGCCCGGACTGCTGCAAGCTGCCGCCGAAGCCGGTGATTCGTGTTATGCAGAACGACTGGGTCGCGGATTTCAAGAAGGACGACGGCTGGCCGACCCGCAATATGGTGCAGGCGCTCGGAAAGAGCATCGGCACTGTCGCCGGAGAGGACCCCAACCAGTACATCGCTCTCTGGTACGTGGAGGGAACTGTAGCTGGGGGGTGCTGTAGGTACTGGTAGAATAGCTTCTGATTACTGTCAATACCGTTGTTTGTTTGTGTTAGTTAGTTCATTAGTTTGTTAGTTAGTTTGAGTTAGCTAGTTTTGGTTACTGTAGCTACCGCAATGCCACTCAATATCGTATCTTTTCTACCGTAAATCTTGCAGGTACCATCCGAGCGAGCTCATTCAACTCGTCGTTTCCAAGCACCGTACGAAGTTTCATTATATTCGTAGTCGTTCGTAGTGTTTTCTTTGCTGTCTGATAAACCATAATAATTAATTTCTCACTCACCCCTCCATTCTCCTGTGCCACTATGAGTTGCCACATCCGCTTGTACTGCTCAAAGACCTTGTTGAGGGAAGGGATTACGAACTGCTTGATCATGTGGTAGTAGGCGGTGCGAGAGGGGAAGGCCATGTTCATCTGTTCGGCCACTTCCGACATACTCTGTGAAAGATGGCTACATTGTGTGTGTGTGTGTGTGTGTGTGTGTGTGTGTTCGAGGAAGAGGAAACGGCAAGTAATTGTGTATACGTACCGTGAAGGAAGTTCCTGTAGTAAAGATGGACGATGCCATCACCCAGTTTCCCTTGAACGCTCTGTCTGCTGGGTGATCCGTAGCTCTGTCCTGACCCTCTCACCTAAACTCCGAGCACCCCACACAGCGGAGATACATGACGGGTGCGCAACCTGCCTGCCTGAGTCGCACACTCGTACGCACGCCGTCGACCGTACGCTTACAAGTGGGACACTCAGTGAGAAGGGAGAGCAAATGCTTCCATTGGACAAGGAAGTATCTACTCTCCAGAACCTTCTCCGTGAGAGGGAGAGGAGAGCGCACTCGGCCAGACTCGGAAGGGGGAACATCACTCGACAGATAGCTCGAGTCAGAGACCCACAAACGTCAAACAAACGTATTGATATATGTTCGTGATCCTATGAGCTCCGTATACTGTACGTTACTAACAAAATACAAACACAGCTTTGAAAACCAAAAGGTGTTTTATATATTGCAATCACATACAAATATACAATACGAATGGAGAACATTTCATAAAACCGACATTCTTCTTGGGGATGGGGATGCTGGAAGTGGAAGAATCGGACGGAAACGACTGCAGCGCCACCTTCTTAACGCATCGACCAGACCGCGTCTAAAAATAAGCAGTCGTAAAAGTAAAAACAGGATAATTCACCGTTGTTTGCAGACTCTCCGCCGTGTCATTCTTCCCAGCTTGTGTGCGGGAACCACACGACAGGCACTTCGTACCACAGGACGAGCATGAGTTCTTCTAAATAAAAAAAACCGAATGATAATAAAAATAACATCTATATATACACTCAGCTCACCTGATTCACTGAGTAGCTATCGCAGCTTCGGCTGCTCACAGGCCGCATCTCTATACTCGCACCGCTCCACTCCACTCCGCCGCACCCACCGCGCCCTGCACTAGTCGCTTGTCCCTTTCTTCCTCCATCGCCACCGAACGCGTTCACAGCGCCAGTGCGAGCAGTACGCCCACCCTGAATGACGTTGATTCCTGCAACGCGCACACCACCTACCTCGCTCTCTCCGGCCATCTCATCCATGTGGGTGTGACGAGTGTCCGCGCCACCGCGCCCTGCACTGGTCGCTTGTCCCTTTCTTCCTCCATCGCCACCGAACGCGTTCACAGCGCCAGTGCGAGCAGTACGCCCACCCTGAGTGACGTTAATTCCTGCAACGCGCACACCACCTACCTCGTTCTCTCCGGCCATCTCATCCATGTGGGTGTGACGAGTGTCCGCGCCACCGCGCACTGCACTAGTCGCTTGTCCCTTTCTTCCTCCATCGCCACCGAACGCGTTCACAGCGCCAGTGCGAGCAGTACGCCCACCCTGAATGACGTTGATTCCTGCAACGCGCACACCACCTACCTCGCTCTCTCCGGCCATCTCATCCATGTGGGTGTGACGAGTGTCCGCGCCACCGCGCCCTGCACTAGTCGCTTGTCCCTTTCTTCCTCCATCGCCACCGAACGCGTTCACGCCAGTGCGAGCAGTACGCCCACCCTGAATGACGTTGATTCCTGCAACGCGCACATCACCTACCTCGCTCTCTCTGGCCATCTCATCCATATGGGTGTGACGAGTGTCCGCGCCACCGCTCGTGTTGCTATTGCCGAACTGCCACTCGTTCACTCCGTGCTCCATACCGTGTAGCTTCCGTCTCTTCACGTGCGTCATGTCGCGCATGTCCTGTATATGATCAATTTAGGCCGACAATGTGAATGTATACAAACAACAAATAGTTCAATGTTCAATGAGTATAGATTATTTATCAAACAGTTAGACAATGTAAGCGTTGCGGAAGCCAGTGTAGCTCTTGGACGGGTATTTCTCCTCGATAGCACGGCGAACACATGCAGGAAGGGTAACCCGCACTTGATATCCCGTTTTGCCGAACGCATACGCCACCACAGATTTGTACGCGTAATATCGCATTACACTAAACAATTTGCCTATGAATTGGTGATAAGCCGTGCAAAGTACCGATTCACATCATTCTCGACAATGTCCTTCTGCTTGCGCTCCTCCGCCGGCGTCATATTCAAACACGCCACGTCAATCAACGCATTAATGGTCTAGAATGAAGCTTCACAGTTATGTCCACGTCTACCAGCGTACTAACCTCAGTGCATGTGCGTTTCTCGAATTCAACTCCTTTCACAACACACTCCGACATGTTCGCAAAAACCTGTTGTGTCTTATCACCCCAGTAAGTGAGAACAGACGGACGTGCCGACAGTTCAAAACAGCAATAGTTCTCTCTGGGAGTGGGATACAGTGCACATCCTCCGCACTCACAAAACTCATCGATCTTTCGATCGTCCAACTTCTCTCGCATCGCGAAGCAGTATGTCGGATCACTCAGCTTTTTGATATCTTCATGACTGCACTTGCGAGAAGAGAGAAGATGATCATAACTTTCCACGTCTATCTCAAGATCAAATGGCATTGCCATCTAAATACAACACAGATAAAGTGATAATACAAACACAGCCAGCCAGATATGGATAAGGATTCAAACCTTGATAAACGGTATAATCAACACAAACACCAATAACACAACATGTTATTTAAAGTAATTGTTGCATAACTCACCTCGAGAGATTGACTGTGAACAGGGGCGTCGAGTTGTTCTCCGGCGACGGCGTGCGGGATGCGGCAGGGATGCGGCAAGTTCATGGTGCGAGGAAATCGGTAGCGCTGCAAAACATAGTACTTCAATCTCTATGTTATACACAATACACCTACTAGAATCTATTACAACTCACAGTGTATAGTATTTCATCAACATCTTGATTTTGAATGTGTGTCTCGCAGATCTCGACATGAGTTCTTCCTTCGCCTGCACACTGTTTCTCAAGTACATCGCAAGCGTACGGAATGGCAGAGGAAGGCAGTTGCGAGCACGCTTCGAGAAAACGAGTGACTGCGGCGGTTGTGTTTGCTAGACGACGCATAGCACCTGCCGAAACCATGGAGCGGCAAAACCCGCAGGTTCGCCGCTTAGTGGCTCCCATGAACTACAAAAAATGAACTAGTAGAAATCGCAGCGCCCGCTGCGCCGGTCTGTCTAAATGTCCTATGGTGTACATCCGTACATAGTTTTCCCTGTGCCACGGCTCTATGGATTTCGCTAAATTTGATATTGCCGGAAAGCTCTCGATCTGTAGATGCTCAATTTAAACCTCCACCCTTTTATCTCTCAAATCCGCGGAGCTATAAGCTCAAGAAAGTCCGAAGAAATAGCGCGTAATCAGAGAGTGTCAGACAGAAAAGCAGCGAAATAGTATGTGAGGCGAGGAGACGAGTAGGTGGTTTAACGGTTGCATCGAGTAGGCCTTACAAGAACGAGTACTGCGAATCGCAGACTCCAGCTTTCGAGAAACGGTTTTGACGTCACTCCTCTAAACTTCCTAATCTACAAATCTGCCCGTAATCTTTTTATAACTCCTCCTGGTTTCCTTTCACGAAGTGATTTTATCGAGGCGAGGCGACACCAAACAATTGTCGCGGGCTGTTCAAGAAAACTAGGCAACCGTGTAACATCTCCCTTTACTACAACATGCATACAGGTGGCCACTACACTTCTACCAAAATTTGCATTTTTTGTGACCTCTGACGCCCGCTATCAATTAAATTCCTCTAATCGACGTCGTTTTATTGCCCCGCGACGAGAGAGTGTGGCGAGGTGAGAGTGCGCCAGCTGCCAGTCTGTCTGCTGTTAGAGAAAGAAACAGTAAATTGTGCAAATGAGCGAGAACAGCACCATGCACTACGAAACAGGTCACCACACTCCACAAACTGTGCAAATTCTATATTCTGAGCAAATACAATACAAATATAACTGTATGCACTAACGACATTCTATATTCAATCAGGGAAGTGAGGCGAGGCGAAATACTATGTAACCTTCTTTTCTCATCCCTCTCCTTTTCTCATCCCTCTCTCTTTCTCTCTTTTGTCTTTCTCTTTTTCGCCTCTCTCTCTCTCTCTCTCTCTCTCTCTCTCTCTCTCTCGGTCGCTCGCTCTCTTTCTCTCTCCCTTTCGACTCTCTTCCTCTATCTCTCTCTTATATTTTATGATTTCAGATTAGTGATAACTATAATGTCTACTTGCATCTAAATTAAATCATAATTGTCAACCAGCTGCACATCCCACGCTTACCCACTCTTAATCTCTCTCTCTCTCTCTCTCTCTCTCTCTCTCTCTCTCTCTCTCTCTTATATTTCATAATATTTCACAGCGGAGTGTGCCGGAGCGCCCTCTATGTGCATACGAGAGAGTGAAAGATCAGAGAGTAGGAGAGAATGCATATCAGTATCAGTGATCAGTATATTATTACAATTACTGATCTACTGATCAGCTTTGACCGCGGAGGCGCGCGGAGCGTGCCGGAGCGCTTTCTATGTGCATATGAGAGAGTAAAAGATCAGAGAGTAGGAGAAAATGCATATCAGTATCAGTGATCAATGTAATATTATAATTACTAATATACTGATCGGCTTTGACCGCGGAGGCGCGCGAAGCGTGCCGGAGCGCCCTCTATGTGCATACGAAAGAGTAAAATATCAGATAGTCGGATAAAATGCATATCAGTATCAGTGATCAATGTATTATAATTACTGATCTACTGATCGGCTTTGACCGCGGAGGCGCGCAAAGCGTGCCGGAGCGCCTTCTATGTGCATACGAAAGAGTAAAAAATCAGAGATTCGGAGAAAATGCATACCAGTATCAGTGATCATTATATTATTATTTTTATTACTGGTCTACTGATAGGCTATGACCGCGGAGCGTGCCGGAGCGCCTTCTAGAGCAAAGGAGAAAGAAAGAGAGAGAGAGAAGCGGAGAAACGGAAAGTGTAGTTTAGTTATGACATAATTCTCACTCATATACCGATAGTCTTCGGCTGCATCTCGGAGCGCCCTCCATGTGCACACGAAAGAGTAAAAAATCAGAGAGTCAGAGAAAATGCATATCAGTATCAGTGATCAATGTATTATTATAATTACTGATCTACTGATCGGCTTTGACCGCGGAGGCACGCGAAGCGTGCCGGAGCGCCCACCATGTGCATACGAGAGAGTAAAATATCAGAGAGTAGGAGAAAATGCATATCAGTATCAGTGATATCAGTATCAATGCATATCAGTATCATCATTTTATTATTAATTTTTTTTATTCTTGAAATACTGATAGGCTATGACCGCGGAGCGTGCCGGAGCGCCTTCTATGAGCATAGTAAATATAACATCTGTAGAAAAGCAGTCAAGCAGATACTATCAACCGGATAGACTGTGACACTTTCTAATTGTTTAAAAATACTGAAAATAAAAAAATAAGGAAATAAATAAAGATCAGTCATCTACTGGAAGACTGACAACAGCACTTCTAGCACAGCTCCTAATAGCACTTCCAGAGTACATATCAAGTCAATCTATATATCAATCGATAGATAATTTTCTCCTCTATTTTATATTTATTTTTCTAGCGCGCGAAGCGCGCTAGTCCCCTTCTCTACTAAAATGTCCTATTGTCTCTGTCCGTCATTCCAGAGTCATAACTAGCTTCAAACTCAACCAATTCACATGAAACTTGGCAGAAAGTTGTATTCCTTTGCAAGGACGACGACAAAATTCAGGCACCTCTCAACTCCCTCTCTACGCCCATATTTGGTAGAAAAACCACCAAAAATGGTCACTTTTGCACTTTTTCTTGTGTTTCCGCGGGCATAACTCCGTTTCTACCGAACCGGATTGCGTCAAACTTTGCAAAAAGTTTACATAGTACTTCAGGATGCAGTCCACTTTGTGATTACTCTTCAATTTCACTCATTGCCTATATTTGGTAGAAAAACTGCAAAAAATCATTGATTTTGATGATGTCCGCTGCGAAAGCTTCTCACCTAAGAAACCATTCCGCTTCTTGTTTCGTAATTACTTTCAACAAATAGTTCTGTCACGAACCTGCAAATTTCACCCTGATTGGTTACGGTATGAGGAAAACATAATCAAATTAGCAAGAGATGAGCGCGCGCCCTCGCCTCACTTTTGCGATTTTGAGTTATTCCGCGGTCATAACTTGATTCATACAGAACCAATTTGCATTAAACGTTTGAGATAGTTGAGTTTACGTCTTCTGATGCAGTCCACTTGTGATAGTTCTCAATTTTGTCTTCATTACCTCTATTTTTGGTCGAAAAACCACCAAAAATATCACTTTTGCACTTTTTCTTGTCTGTCCGCGTGCATATCTCCGTTTTTATTGAACCGATTTGCGTGAAACTTTTCAGAAAGTTTACATGTTACTTCAGGACGCAGTCCACTTCGTGATTACTCTCCAATTACACTCATTGCCTATATTTCGAAGAAAAACCACGAAAGTAATCGATTTTGTTGCTGTTCGCAGCGAACGTGTCTCATCTAAGAAACATCTTCGCTTCATTTTCCGTAAATACGTTCAACAAATAGTTTCAACAAAAAGAGCGTGCCTGCAAAATTCAGCGTTATTGGTTACGGTGTGAGGAACATATTGTCCAATTATCAAAAGATGCGCGCGCCCTCGCATTTCTTTTGCGATTTTGATTAAGGCGTGTTCAGTCTCATAGAAACAGCCCCTTCAAAACGCCTTCGAAACAAACTGTTTGGTCGTGTGTCGAAGGCGTTTCGAAGTCACTATCGAAGACAGTTTCGAAGAGACTGAACGCTACTTAAGTTCCGCGTTCATGACTTGATTCATACTAATCCAATTTGTATGAAACTTTGCAGATAGTTGAGTTTACGTCCTCGGCTGTAGTCCACGTTGTGATAGTCCTCAATTTTAGAGAGGAAGAGTTAGAGAGAAGCATATAGATATATATATAGAGAGAAAGACAGTGTTAGAGCGAATAAGAGTAATGTTATCGTTGCATTGACAATAGAAAAAATGCGAGGACTTGAGAGAAGGAAAAAGAGAAAGAGGGGGAAAAAAGAAAGAGTTAGATAAAAAAAAGGGAAGGGAGAGATAGAGAGAGACAGAGAGAGAAAGAGAGAGAAAATGCAAGAAGTAAAGAGGACGAGAGGTTGCAGTAGCAAAGCTCTTTGTTTTCGTAGCATTAAAACTAAAAGAAATACGAGGAGAAAGAGAGAGAAAGAAAGAGAAAAAAAAGAGAGAGAGAGAGAGAGAGAGAGAGAGAGAGAGGAGAGGAGAGAGTTTTTATGAGCAAAGGAAAGTATAGTTCAGAAAAAAATGTATAATGATTATCATTGATCTATGTATTCATAGATATTGATAGCGGGAGCGCGCGGCATCGTGCGGGTGCTCTTTCTGTATACGCGAGGACATTCAAATTCAAAAATATGCATAGATCTACTGACTTGTACAACGGAGGTACGCGGCAGCTAACTAAAGCACTTGCAGACCAGGTATTATTATTATTGCATCGCCTCTAGACCACATTATCAGTGCAATCAATACATCAATCGACTAATCTTCTCTACTTTAATAACCAGTTTCACTCAAAATGTTACGAAATTGTAAAAAAAAAAACAGTATTATGGATCATAACAAAAACTTGAGTTTCTATTCTATTCTATGAGTTTCTATTCTATTCTTCTTATTTTCATGATCTAGCGCGAAGGCGCGCAACAGCGCGCCGGAGCGCTAGTAAACACATATTAAAAATGTTATATAAACTAAAAATGACATAAGGAACAATAAACACGTACAAATGAATTGTCTTCAATGAAACAGCTGATAGTGTGGACAAATTGTGTAACTTCGTGCAAGTTGTGCACTTGAACGTCCGAGCTGATTAAAAGTTATGAGATCCTGCGACTTCTCACTCCAATATTTAAATGACTTTTAAAAAAACTCAATTGTTTCAGAATATGTGTTTTAATTATCACATTTTTAAATATCACACTGATCTGCGCGAAACAGTCGATGAGCCTCGCAGTCGCCACTCTCAAATCATTCGTTTCACATTCCCCTGTCCCGAGTCGTTGTTTCTTTGCGCATCGCCCCCCGTATTCTTAGCGTCATAGACAATCAATAACAGTCTAGACTCACTTTCCCCTTCTTTTTTCTTGTAAAAATTCTTTGTATATTTACCTACCAGCTCATCACTGATGATGGTCCCGGCTGGTAGGTTCACACATCCGGTCTGGTGGAAGGGACCGAAACCGGATGTGTGCTATGATTTTTTCGAAATAGAACTTCTTTTGATTTTCTTGTAATTATACACATTATATCGAAAACAATGACATGTTATAGCGACGCATACAACCAGATTCAGAGGGTACACTACCTTTAATTTAGCTTCACTTGCAGGTTATTTTTCGTCATGTCTGTGTTGTCATACAGCCTCGTGAATAAGTTTGAAGTGATCAACGTGCTGCGACCGACGATGTTGTCGTTGACGGTTGACGTGCTCTGGACGAAATCTTTTCACCTGGTTAGGAGTGATGCTTCCGTATGTGTCCACGTTTTATTTGTAATCATTTTGCATATTTTCATGTCTGAATCAGCCGGAGAGGCGCCTATCGTTTTTGTTGTTAGTAGTATATATATATATATATATATATATATATATATATATATATATATATATCGGTCTCGCGCAGACTCGAAAAAGGTACGGATCCTTCAGCTTTGTACCGTCTTTTCATCTCCTTGCTGCTAATGCCCTCGTCCCTTTGTCTTTGTTTGCAGCGTGTAGCCTATCAGCTGCCTCTCCATAGCTCGATGTGGTGCAATCCCGTCCAAGACGGTGCAATCCCGTCCAAGACTCCGCCCAGGTTTCGGTGGCGTATTATGGAGCAGGCAGAACCGAAGCATTAAAGAGATTAGCCTTCAGGTCCTGATCTTTCAGAGTAGCGAGCGTCTCTTTTATGCTACAGAATGCCCAGCCAGCGCGTGTTCTTCTGGGTCTTTTGGCGGTTGATGCGCAGTCCGGCCTCCTTACTCGCGTCGTTCAGCTCGTTCAGCATCTGTTCAGCCTCCGATTTCGACTCAGCGAATAAGACGATGTCGTCGGCGAACCTCAGGTGGGAATGTCGGCGGTCGTCAATGTACACCGGATGGCGGGTGTCGTTGTCAGGGACTCCTCTCGTGGACCAATCGACGAAGATAGTTCGGAAGACGACCTCGTGTGCGGCGGTGAAGATCATAGGTGAGACGGTGTTGCTCTGCTTCACTTCTCGTTTCACAGGAATCTGTGCCAAGATGACGGCAGAGATTCCGTCAGGATCGGGCGCCTTGCCGGTTGTCATCTGCGAGATGGCTGCTCGCACTTCAGGGTGTAGCACGTAGAACGTTTCCAGGAGTGTAGTCTCGTTTCGGCAACTGCAGCTCATCCTTGTACAAATCGGGGTGAAACTTAAAGGTGGTCTTCTCGATCTCCGGTCTGCTCATCACAATTCCGGCTGGTGTTTCCAGAGCTTCCATTATAGCACGCTGATTGGCCATTGCACGCTTCGTAGACTTCAGGCTCCTGCGGTTAGTCGCTCCCTCGTGTAGTTTCCTCTTCCGACAAGCTCGTAGGTCAAGTGCGTACATCTTTCGAGCTTGTCTCGAGATGAGACAGTATTCTAGATGGCGGTTAGGATCGGGTTCCGTACATGCGTAGTGTTATATATGGAGACATGTGGCTGTAATAGGTGGTACAACGTATTTGTGATTAAAATTAAATAAAAGAATGGTATAATAGAAACAAATGCGTATGGAACAATACAACAGACATATGTATTTGAAATGAATGTGCTCTGTTGTATATACATACAGGGAGCCCATGCACGTATCGATCAGGATGCGAGATGGTTCAATCATGTATTTTATAACCTCCTCTTTAAAAGAACCGGTGTCTCTGTTAGCTATAGTCGGATTGGATCCTATATACGCCATCCGTGACATTTCATAAGTTGTGCAGTTTTGTGCAACACAACATGTATGTCATCAAATCGCCCCCTCTGTCACTCGCCCCCTCTGTCACTCGCCCCCTCTGTCCCTCGCCCCCTCTGTCACTCGCCCCTCTGTCACTCGCCCCCTCTGTCACTCGCCCCCTCTGTCACTCGCCCCCTCTGTCACTCGCCCCCTCTGTCACTCGCCCCCTCTGTCACTCGCCCCCTCTGTCCTCGCACAGGCGTGTGATTTTTCCCTAATATTCCCTTGGCCGCCGGGTCAACTTCATCGATCGGCCGCCGTAGGGACCACGTGCGACAGGTTCGCACTCACCCTCCCATACAGAAAGTGCTCTACAAGGTACAGGTATCCTTCTCTTCTTACAATGTCTCTCCCCTCGGAGCCCATTCCCACTCTCCCTCCGGAGACGCCTTTCTGGGTGCGCGCGTTGTTCGAATTCCAGGCGAAGCAGAATGAAATTATGCGTACGTTCGTCCTCGAGAGCTTGCGTAGTGTCTCGGAAGCAGTCTCCAAGTTGAGCAGCACTGTTGATGAGATTCAGCGCGAGCGCACTGTAGTCTCAACTGCTGCCACCCACCACCCACAGCCATTCACCGTCAAAACCACCCCCGCTCCCGTTACCTCCGAACCCGTATCGATTGCTGACGTCATCCGTGTGGTTCACACCGATCGGGAGATCATCCGCGACAAGGCCACCAGGGCCGTCATCATTGGGAGGAAGGAGAAGTCTGACTCATCAGATACCTCCAGCTGCGATGCCCAGTTCCTCAAGCGCATCATCGAGTGCATCAACATCCCCGAGCTGCGCGAGCAGTACAATAAGGGAGACATCACCCTCAAGAGATACCCGCCTATCAGGAAGGATGAGAACCACCACCGTCCCCTCAAGGTGCAGCTGGTGTCCCAGGAGTACCGCGACATGTTCCTGTCTGCCATCCGAGCCGTCCGTTACTCCACCCTTGAGTCGGAGCAGTTCCGCTTCGTCCGCCGCGACCTCACCAGGGCTGAGATGCAGGAGGAGCTGGCTGCCAAGGCAGAGGCCAGCCGCCTTAATGGAGAAGCTGGGATGGTGGTGGCAGTGGTGAAAGATTGCAAGGTGCATCGGCTGGCGCAAGCTCGCGCGTTTGCCGATGATAAGAGAGCCGCCTCTGTTTTCAAAAAGCCTAGCACGAACAGCGCGCAGCCCCAGGGCACTCGCCGCGCAAGCAAGCGCGCATCTGTCAGCAGCGCATCTCAGAAGAAGGGACCCAAACAGGCCCGCAGCACTTCCACCGCTACTCGCCGCTCGCAGCGTCTTGCGAGCAACAAGAATGATACTGCCCCCTCCTTTCCAGACCGCCAGGATACCGAGGAAATGGAGGAGGACGAGGTGTTCGAGCCGTCGCAGCTTGCCGCGCCCTCTCAGCCCGCACCCGATCCCTCCAGCCAGCCGACGCAGACTCCCGCGTACTAGGATGCGTGTGAACTGCCCGACTGTCCTCTCTCTCCGTCCGCGCCTCTCCCCGACGACTCGACTCCAAAGGAGCCTGGTCTGGTTGGTTCTTAGAATTGTCCCTCATTTCCCTCTCGCCACTTTTCACCCACAGGCATATCCGGTTTTGTAGTGGTTCTGTTGAATGCTCGTAGTGTTCGAAATAAGCTCTATGAATTAGAGGCATTTCTTGTCTCGCATAAACCCGACATATGTGTCATCACTGAGTCGTGGTTAAATCCGCATGATTCGTGTAACGCTTTGAAACTTGGTGGCGCATACTCTCTCTTCCGATGTGATCGTCTTTCTCATGCAGGCGGTGTCCTCATTCTCGCATCCGCGCGCGCTAGTGTGTCTCTCATTTCTACTCACTTTATTGACTCCCTATGTGAAGTCGTCTGTGTTGATGTGCACCCATCATCTACTCTCTCACTATCCCGGCCATTGCGCATAATTGCTGTCTATCGCACACCTGGTGTTTCCAAGCAGACTCGTATCGCCGGCGGCAAACTCATCTCCCTCATGGATGCTATGATGTCACCCGACTCGCACTCACATGCGATCGTGGGAGACTTCAACTGTCCATCAATCGATTGGCGCGCCGGTCACTCTCGTGTCTTTTTTGATCGCGCGCTGCTCGATTTCTGCTCCACCAACTCACTCACACAGCTGGTTGCAAAGCCAACTATGGTGAAAAGGCCTGGGCACGTATCCCACATCCTGGATCTCGTGATTGTTGATTGCCCAGAATTGTTCTCTAGTATATCCATTGGTACTCCTCTCTCCACATGCGACCACTTGCCTGTTTTTGCCTCACTCACTGTGCATTCCCGCCCCAACCTCTCACCGCGCTCTGTCTTTATGTACAAAAAGGCCAATTGGCAAGCCATAAACGCGCGGATCGCTTCAACGGATTGGACGAGTGTGTTTGCATGCCGCCCGATTGACGAATGTTGCGAACTTTTCTCTCGTTTTGTGCAGCAGTGCCTTTTCGATTATTGTCCGTCCGTGCCGCTCAAGACTCACTCTCCTACTCTCCCCGCGCATATCCGCATGCTCAGTCGAAAGGTTTCTCTCCTTGCCTCTCGCAGGCCTATGTCGGCTGACGCACGCAGTGCCCGACGGGATCTCCGGAAGGCACTGTATAGGTGGAACTGTAGAAAAGAGTCGGCTCTTCTAGATAAGGGACCGAAATCGTTCTATAGACATGTGCGCAATAGACTGAACCCGGTAGACGGGATAGGTGTGGTGGTGGATTCGAATGGTCACTTCCTACATGATCCGGCCGATAAGGCTGAGCATTTCGCATCCTTCTTCGATTCCATCTACGCAGCTCACTCGGCATCGCCCGCCGGCGATTAGCTACCCAACTCAGTCGTGTCTCTCACTCACTTCGACATCTCACCGCACATTGTTCGCAAGGTGATAAGTGGAATGGCGAACAAAGTGAATACCTCTCCGGACGGAATCACGCATGTGTTCCTCAAAAACACAATTGATACAATCGTGCATCCACTCACTCTTCTGTTTATCCAGTCGACATCTGTGTGTTCTGTGCCCGCGATTTGGCGTCTCGAGTACATCAAACCCATTCATAAGAGTGGGCCATCCCATGACGTGTCTAATTACAGGCCGATCACACTAACTTCCACCGTAAGCAAGGTTTTAGAGAGAATTTGTGTCTCCCAGATCACTTCTTTTCTCGATCGCAATTGCTTACTCACTCGCAATCAGTATGGATTTCGCAAAGGTAGATCTACATCTACCCAACTTGTCCAATGTTTCTCCCACTGGTCTCGCGAACTGACCGATGGAAAGGTCGTCGACTGTCTGTATGTGGATTACACGAAAGCTTTTGACACTATCAATCATGATATGTTGTCCGCTAAGTTGTATTCAATTGGAGTGCGAGGAAATGCTCTTTCATGGTTAATGAGTTTTTTGCGCGATCGGACCACTCACGTATCAATCGATAACACACTGTCTGCCCCGAGGCTCGTCAATTGCGGCGTCCCCCAGGGTAGCTGCCTAGGCCCTCTTCTATTTAATATCTTCATAAATGACATTGCGCGCTCTCTCCCTCCCGGGATGCACTTTGTTTTATACGCGGACGACCTGAAGGTGTATTTCTCATACGACCCTCTCGATCCGTCCGCCCACTCTCGCTTCCAAGCTGCAGTTGATGCAGTGTGCGAGTGGTCGCATAAGTGGGGTCTCACCATCTCGATTTCTAAAACATACATCTTACATCTGGGCAAGCACAATCCGCGTTCTGTATACACTGCCGGCGATACTCCTCTGCGAGCTACAGATTGTGTGAAAGACCTCGGTGTCTGGATCACTAACAATCTGTGCTTCGAAACTCACATCTCCCGCATAGTCAATGGCGCGCTTTGGTCAATAAACAACTTTCTGAGAGCATATCAAACACGCAATCTCACTGTTCTAGTGAAAGCTTATGTAACATACATTCGCTGTAAGCTTGAATATTGTACAGAAGTGTGGAGCCCATCTAGCGTGCGCATGGTGAACCTGTTAGAGGGCGTGCAACGCTACTTTACGCGACGCATCTGCCATCGAGCCGGTCACCTTTCCCTCGGGTATTCTGAGAGGCTCCGCCTGCTGGGTCTCGAGACACTTGAGTCTCGTAGATTCTTGAATGACGTCACTTTCCTCTTCAAAATTGCCCACCATATTTCGCCGTTTGATGCAGATGGTATATTCAATATCATCCCAACATCAACAAGGCATTCACACAACATGCGAATTATCCCTTCTTTTGATCCTGCAAACAAACTACTCACGAGCATTCACAGAGCCTATACTTACTGGAATAGCCTTTCTTCTGATGTGGTGGGAGTGCGAAGTGCGGAGCAGTTCAGAGAACTTGTCAGATCTGGATCTGGCGGTTTCCCGTTGTCTCGGATTCGTGCATCATGACTGGAGAGTTTGGACGTCTCTCACATGTCATCTCTTGTGCGCATGTATCTGTGTCCCACACTTCATACGTTCCATTCCGCCTTTGTCTCCGCCAGTTCCCTTGAGCAAGGCGCGGTAGTAGCTCATCTTGTTTTACCCCCCACCCCCACACACTATCGTATTATCACTGTAATGTCCTTTTACAACTCGCACATTCTAATCACCCTTATATGCGATAAATTGAATTGATATGAATTGAAAAAGTTGAAATATCCAAGACGCTTCCATTAGTAGGAATCGAACCCGTGGACAACCCGCAGCGATTATGCGTTGGCGGCGCACACTACCACTGCGCCATAGAGGCAGTGGTTAAGAGATCAAAAAGAGAGAGCTCATTCAGTTCCACTGGCCTCTTCAGTGTACAATGATGAGAGATAACGATCAAACATATCTGCGAAACTCATTGACCTATCTGTATGAGCCTCATTGGCGCAGCTGTAGAGCGCGCCGCTAGCGCGAGATCGTTGCGTGCTGCCCAAGGGTTCGATTACCACAAAACGTTTTGGATATTTGAAGACATACACGTTGTGTTGCACGAAACTGCACAACTTGTGAAATGTCACGGATGGCATATAGGATCCAGTCCGACTATATGATGTTAGATGGTAAGAAATTCCATATTAACTTGCGGTGAATGAATGTCTGCGTTCTAACGGACGGATCGTACGATGAGTACGATAAGAGGGTACGGTTCGGTAGCAGTGAGAGTGTCTCTACTCTACTGCTGAATCTTCATTGTGTAAGTGACGGGATGGTCCCTTCATTTTTGCACTCGTGTGATAAATCACTCTCGTGTTCCTACTTTCCCACGAGTTATGCGGATGGGAGCTTTCACTCAGAGTGATAGATCCGCGGGGGGGGATAGGGAGATATCGGTTTCTGATATTGATGATTGCATTCCAGAAGCCGTCTCGTCGACTGCGGTCACCTCGCCGCGCCCACTGCCTCGCCGCTCCTCTCGCTCACTCCAGCAAGTATGAAAAGACTGCGAGACGACCAGACGGGGCCAGTCGGGACTCCGACCTCCCCCCTCCCGGTGTGCTGCCACCGGCCCCATTAAACCACCCTCTTGTCTAGTAGATAATCCACTCTGTCTCATGTGCTGTCGCGTGTCTATCGTGTCTGGGGTTCTCGGAGCTATCCGGGTGGGGTGGCGGCTCGGTCTCTGCTTATCGCCGATTAGCAGTATCTAACCCTCCTCCCGCAAGTTCAAGCGCGGAACTTCTCTGGTAGCAGCGAGTGCCCTTTTCTTTCCTTCTCTGATCAATTAGGAGGGATCAGGCGATCAGGCTTTCCACCACCTTTCTGTTAAAGGGAGTTTCTGGGTTAGGTAACTGGTAGCGTGAGTGAGTGAGTGAGTAAGTAAGGGAGTGAGTAATATAATATGGGAATTAGTTCTTGAGCGCAGATAACTGAGCAGGATGAAGCCACTGGATTTTGGAATAAGTGAATGAAAAATAAGGCCAGGTAAAGTGTCATAGGTGAGCGGGATAAAGCCACCGGGAATAGAAATGACTGAGAAAACATAATAAGGAAGGTCATGATGTGTTGTTCGGATCGCGTTTAATTGTGTATTATTGTTGTGTCCTTTCCCTCAGGAGTCCTAAGATAGTGGATTGCAGGCAACTCAATGTCGGGTGCTCTGCAATCCGCTCTCCAAGTGCTCCTTCTTTTCTTCCGTGTAACGCGTGTCGCGGTTATAGTGTTATCGTGTGTCCCGCTCGGCTCAGCGGCCCCATCTACCCCACTTATTTGTGTTGTGTGTGATTAAGTGTTCTGTGTCTGTCCGTTTTTCGGCGTGCCTACGTCGGCCAATCTCAAACAAAATCGTGCCGTCCCTCTGTGTGTCAGTCCAATAAGTGCGCAGTGTTCAGTGTTCTGTCTGTTTTCGGCGTGCCTACGTCGGCCAATCTCAACCCAATAAAACTCAGCATGGTGAACACCAGGAAGACAATGTACGACTCTTCGCTCTCGCCCGGAATGACGTCGTCTCCGGCGACACCTTCTGCCGCGTCCTCATCCGCCCGCTCCAACACGAACTTTGATCGCTTCATGGCGTCTGACGCAATCCGCACTTCCCCGCTGGGCAGCCTCTCCAGGTCCCTGGAAGATCTGCGAGAGAAGCACTTCCCGGGACCCAAAGATCTGATCTCTCTGAATGACTCTCATTTCCTCCATCGATCTCTCCCTTGGTGTGATCTCAGACAGATTAGTGATGTTGTGGTAGATAGTGAGTTCCGGAATCGCGATCTGCGCGTTCATTGGGCTTAAAGCCGCTACTATCTCGGCTTCGACTGGCCCTGTCACCTGTCCCGTGCTTTGGTCTAGTTGATACACTTCTTGCCCCTCGATGAACCGAGTCAGCTGCCTCGCGCACTCTATTTCTTCCGATCTATCTTTCAGAATACCGGTGCGCATGTTGAGAAACGCGATCCTCTTTTTCTTCTCGCCGATAGAAAGTTCGACTCTTGGTTCTCGAAAGCAGGTGCCGTTGCTGGCCGCAATAATGGACGTTTCCGGAATTCGAAAACATCGGTGTACCTCGTACACACTGTTTCCGATGTGGTCTGCTCGAATATCTGTTCGATTCAATAGCATACGCACGGTCGCTGTTGGGTCGGCTGTCAGCGCGCTGTTCAGAGCTAGTGATACATACTTGATTCTCTCGTAGAGAGAACTCGCCAGATGGTGGAACACAGTAATCAGACTATCCTGCATTCCACTTTCCACTGCCAGAAGCTGCGATGCCAGATCTCATTTGTCGATGTGTAAACGATGTCAACGGATCGCACAGACCGTCTGCTAGTCATTATGTCATAGCCCTGGTCAGTGAGTGTGAGTCCATGACCACAGTCGTTTATCACCTCACTGTCTTCTCCCCATGACAGAGCAAACTCCTTGTTGTCGCTCAACCAAATCCTACCCGTTCTCGTCTCTGTCATTTTCGAGTTCACCACTACAAACTGGCACCTTTCTTCCTCGTCTGGCTGCCATATCATCGCTGCGCCATATGAGAGAGTGCAGTGACCCTTGCTGTATTTGCAGTCACTGTGTGCGTCTGTTGATGTCTGAATAAGTGAGTCCGAGAGTCTCGCCCTAATCACTGTGTTGATCAATACGCAATTCGTAGTCGTCTCTTCGTAGTCTTTGAAGATCTGGAAAGGGGGCACTGGCCAGTCGATTGTGATCGTATTTTGTGTTTTCCACAAGTTCCCTTGCTGCACCAACTCACCATGCGTACACTTCCGGTGTCTCATCATCATATAACACTCTTCCAACGAGACAGTTGTGTGCGCTTCTACTGAGGATTGATGTCTTGTGCCAAAAACGTTCACACCATATGTCACCGTGTGTGTTATTACACAACGCAGCTTCTGTTTTTGCAATTTCGAGTTTGGTCTGTATAGAGATAGGGTCGTTTTCGTGAGAGACTCGTTTGCGCGCAAAGGGAAGAAAGTGCAGTCATAGTTGTGAGGGAATCGGACTACGGATGCTAGCCTATCCTCCGGGCAGAAGTATGCTTGAGGAAGGACTGACGCGGAAGAGAGGACCGACAGCGCGATTGCCATCCACATGAGCGAGTTTACAGACGCTCGGCTGCCACTCGGGCCACGTTGAGGGTTCAGGAGGGTCTCTGCGAGAGACTCACTGCGATCTTTGAACGCCTTGCACTCCAGCTGGCTCTGCTGTAGCTGTTTCTTCAGAGCCTCGATTTCATTGTTTTCTTCCGACGATTGCTGGTGAGTGATTTTCATCACTCCCAGGTTGCTTCCTTGAGGCGACTGTTGAACAGGCTGAAACTGCTGCCGGAACTGCTGCTGACCTTGGTTATACTGGTTTGATTGTTGCAACAAGGGGCAGTTTCTTTTGAAGTGTGAGGGATCCCCGCACTCAAAGCAGGCTCGGTTGTTACTCTGGTTACTGTAGCTCCCGCGGCCTCCACCATTGTAGCCGCCTCGGTTACTGTAGCCGCCGCGGCCTCCATATAAGTCGGGTTCAATTGATTTTTTCGCAAAGTTATAGAGAACTTTGAAACTGACAACTAATGCGACTGAAATTGCAAAACTGTCTATGGTAGATATATAACAACTTATGATGCGAAATCGCTCTTGAAATTCAGTGAATGAATTGTAAAATAGTTCAAAAATGAAACGAACTATTAATTTCCAAGTGTTCTGTCTTTGCATTGTAAAATAGGCCCATGGACAGCCCATGGACAACTTTGCAGAAGTGCAGCGAGAACTCATCTGCAGAATCGGCCCTGGGCCGATTTTGCAGATGAAATTCAGACAGTCTGTAAAATCAGCCCAGGGCCGATTTTACAGACGAATCGCAGACAAAGCGGGCAGAACCATCTGCATTATCGGCCCTCGGCCGATTTTGCAGACAGACCTGATAGCTTGTCTTGGTAAAACATTCGCCGAGCGCGGGACTCGATCCCAAGAAGCGAGCGCGCAGATTGCACAACGATACCACTAGGCCATCCACGCTTGCGCTGCTCTCTCTCTACTTAAGACGGGAAACAATGCGCTGCGTTCAAAGTTCAAAGAGACGAGACTTGATGATGCTTACTTTGTGAATGTAATTGTTTCGAAACCAAAGAACTAATCTTTTGGAAACATAACATTTGATATTTGAATGTTCACTCTCACACAATTAGCAGTAGCTGTCACAATACTTTTTTGAGGTGCGCGCTGTCGACTATTAGTTAATGCAGCACGCAACATGTGCCAGCGTAGTGTAGTGGTGTAGTACCGCGAACATTGATCTTATCTCGCGAGTTCGAACTTCGCGCTCGGCGAATGTTTTGCCAAGACAAGCTATCAGGTCTGTCTGCAAAATCGGCCGAGGGCCGATAATGCAGATGGTTCTGCCCGCTTTGTCTGCGATTCGTCTGTAAAATCGGCCCTGGGCTGATTTTACAGACTGTCTGAATTTCGTCTGCAAAATCGGCCCAGGGCCGATTCTGCAGATGAGTTCTCGCTGCACTTCTGCAAAGTTGTCCATGGGCTGTCCATGGGCCTATTTTACAATGCAAAGACAGAATGTTTTGGATTTTCAGAAACTTTTACTATTTGAAAACGTGATTTGCATTTTTTTTTAATGATGGTATGAATTTGCAAACTTTGGTCGCAATATTTACCTATTTCATAGTTTTCCATATTAATCCGAAAAAATCAATTGAACCCGACTTATATCCGCCGCGGCCTTTGTAGCCTCCGGTGTTTCCGTAGCCTCCGGTGTTTCCCCTATTACCCCCGTTGTGGTTGTTGCCCCGGTTGTTGTTGTACCCACCTCGCCAGTTCTGGTTGCAATAACCGGCTCCTCCACCGTGGCTTCCTCCACTGAAGTTCTGCACTTGGTTGACGGGAGCAAATCGCTGCTGGAATTGAGGGCAGTTGTTCATCAAGTGCGACTCTCCACAAAATCCGCATACCGGTTGGTTTGCGTTCTTAGCTGAGGTGTTCCACGGGGGAGTCAACTCTAACGTATCCGCTTACATGGATGATATTATCATTTATGATACCACATTCGAAGACCATTTGCAATCAATTAGAAAAGTACTAGACCGATTGCGTATGTTCAAACTGAAGGCGTCAGCGAAAAAGACGGAAATAGGATTAGATCATATTGTGTTTTTAGGACACGAGATTCATGGAAATAAATATTGTTCATCCCAAAGAAATATCGATAGTGTAATCGACTTTCCCAGACCAAAAACAACGAAACAAGCTAATGGATTCATCGGAAAATGCACATTCTTTAGAAAATTTATTAAGAATTCTGCCAAGCGAGCTCGCGCCTTTTATGAATTGTTTAAGGGAAAGGGTAGATTTTATTGGAACCAGCAGCTTTCATTGATCTCAACATCTCAAGAATGCTCTCGCTTCAAAACCGTGCCTCTCATACGCGAAAGACGATAAGTTCATTTTGCACACAAACGCTTCCGGCAAGGCGATAGGAGCAGTGTTGTTGCAGACGGTGAGCGCCGACTCAAAGGATCTAATTGCTATAGGGTACTTCAGTAAAACTCTCGCTCCATCATAGAAAAATTGGGGTGCAACCCAACTCGAATTGTTCGTCATTGTTCAAGCCGTCCGTCATTTTAAACCCATCATTTACGGTAATCACACCGAGGTGTAATATTTATTCTAATTGCATCAACAATTATTATACAAGATCAAGGTTTACAAAACTCTTATAGATCAGGGGACAAGTGAAACATGTGAAATGTGTGAAAGTTACAGTATCGCATCAATGAAAGATAGGAAAGTGAAATAGGATGAATTGAAAACGTGCGGGGGTAATTTATTGACTATTTCATAAACTCGATGAGAAAGAAATGCTTTTACATTGTTTTTGTTAGGTTTTGACAGGGGAAAAACTTTTGTTGTGGCCCCGCGAGTCCGACTCGATCGAACCTCAAAAATGGCAGACACACACAAGTCGGTTTCGCCCCTCCACATTCTGTACACAAATGCCAGGTCCGATCTCATTCTACGACGAGAAAGGGACTCAAGGTGTAGACGAGCCTCTACGTGAGAGCGAGAAAGATGTGAGAGACCGCATCGATAAGACAATCGAGTGAGGAACAGTGCTTGGACAGAATCGATGGTGTCCTTATCTGTTTGATAGAAAGGTGAATAAATTACGGATCCATATTCCAGGATAGAACGGACATAAATAGTGTAAGCTTGAGTGAGAACTGTTTCATTCCGTGTCCGCAAAACAAAAAAGAGGTAGTTTATTTTAAAAAAAAATTTTTTTAACTAATGTCTGTGATCCGTGTGGACGGATCACAGACATTTGTTGAATGGAAACACTCCCCATGATAACCTGGCCCGTTGGATTGTCGAGTTGCAGTCAAAGGATATCTCGTTGCATTACATCCCCGGCAAATCGAGTGTTGTGGCGGACTGCCTCTCTCGCTGCGACCCCTCTGATCAGTTATGGGATAATAGTCCAGAAATCGACGATATTGTGGAGTTTCCCATTTGCCTCCTGGTGCAAGCGATTGCCGTAACAGATAAGCAGAGAACACAGATGTTGCGAAGAAACACGAGTGAGCTTCTAATGGCACAACTACGAGATCCTTTGTGTACTCGAATTCGCAGTCTGCTGGAAAACGGCGACGCAAATGTCAAGGGAAAGTTAAGGCCCTTTTATACTCGCCGCACCGCACGGTGCGGCATACGTTTCCCATTGTAAAATGCAACCGCACGCCGCAATGCGTCTCGCCGCACGGTGCGTGCGGCTGCGGCTGCGGCAAAGTAGTTTTTGCTGATTTGCCGCATGCGTTTCAAAACGCAACCGCACCGCATTTGCGTTGCGTTTAGTCTGAAACGCGCTTAAGGGGAAGACGAAAGAACAAAAGAACAAATAGACAAAACGGTTGCGTATTCATCCCCAAGATATAAATGTAAATTGAAAAAGAAGGTAGTACTAGTCCCGGAAGCTATGCAGGAGGAAATTGTACGAGCGTACCACGAAGCACCGGGATCTGGCGGTCACTTCAATTGGAAGAAAACGGTGAGAAAAATTGCCCGCAGGTATTTTTTGGAACGGTATGGCAGAGCAGACTCAGCGGTTTGTCCGCGCATGCGAGCCGTGTCAGAGAAAAAGAGTGAATGCGCGAAACAGAGAAGATCTCATACTAGTTATCCCCCATTCAGCTTACCAATTGTGCTATATTGATTTGTTTGGCCCAGTAACAACATCGACCAAGGTCAACAAGTACATTGTGTGCGTCGCCGATCACTTCACGAAAATGGTAGTTGCAACAGCAGTACCAGACAGCAAAGCAGAAACGGTCGCGAAAGTAATTATCAATGACGTTGTTTTTCGATTTGGATCTATGCACACCATTGTGAGCGACTGTGCATCATACTTGAAATCGGCTTTCATGAAAGAAGTGCTCCAAGTAATGAACATCAAACACAATCTGGGTATACCATCATCACACCATACCATCATGAAAGTGCAGGCATGATCGAACGAGTATTTTCCACTTTGCAACAATCTCTGCGCTGTTATATTCAACATAATTACCACACATGGGACGAGTATGTACCCGCGTGCACATTCGCATACAATACCAGCGTACAAAGCAGTACGGCAGAAACACCATACTTATTGATGCACGGACGAGACTCTCTATTCCTCGTGGATATCGCTATTCAGGCAGCAGAGGCGGCACACCTACCCGATGTTGTAGAGGGCGGCGAATACAAGGAAACCCTATGCAAAACATTGCAGCTAGTGTGGAGCGCAGCAGTAGAACAAAACGACAAAGCTAGGGAATCGTTCAAAACACAGTACAACAAAAAAAAATGTCGCATTTGAAGCCCCTCGAGATCAAAGCAGGTGACCGTGGTTATTTGCGCGAACTCGCACCCTCTCGTGACGTGAGTGCAAAATTACGATACCCGTGGCAAGGACAGTTTCGTGTCATGCGCGTTGAAAGACCGCATGTAGTGATCATTAACATATCATACCCCAAAGATGGGCCGATGAAAGTGCACATGAACCAGGTGAAAAATGCCACACTCTCTCCGGACCTATTGGGACAGCACTCGAGTCGATTCCGGAAGAGATGGCTGCAATGAAACAGGCAGGTGGAGCGCCGGAAGAAGTCACAGGACTCCCACCACCCAGAATAGCAGACGCTAATCTAGAAGAAGAGGCCGAAGAAGATCCTATCGAAGTTCATAGGAAAAGAAAAAGTCGCCGCATCCGTTTAAAGCGAAATGAGGTGTGAAAAACAGCACAGCTTCTGTCATTGCATTATTGGTTTACCCACTGGGGCGTAATTACTACCACACTCTCGTTCCATATGCATACAGGACTTCCAAACTTCGAACAATGTCGAAATACAGTAATCTCCTCGACAGCGTACTTTGGCTTCTGCCAGGCAGGCCGCAGCAAGCCCCGCCCCCACCCGCATCGCATAAAAGACCTCTCGGTCAGTCAGTCTGCCATTGCTCCCGACACACTGCTCACCCTTCCCCCTCCGTCGGCTCTTTTCCGTGACCGCCTGTTCTTTCCGTACATATGTTCATTTCGCAAACGCTCTCGCGTTTCTAACGACATATAGTTCCAGAAATGCGACGTTCTCGGAGGAGACAGGAGATGAAGCCTGGCAAGATCGCAGGGAACGCGGCCCTGACCGCCGAGCCTTCCTCCGGACTGCCTACTCCGGCCCCCGTAAGTAGAGAGAGAGCGAGAGAGAGAGCGAGAGAGAGAGAGAGAGAGAGAGAGAGAGAGAGCATTAGTCCACCATGCGAGAGAAGGGCTGTAATCGTAATCATATAGACCAACCAATCCGCCATCAAGACCTCTCCGATTTCCGAGGAATCTGATGACATGATTATTGAGGTACTTACTTCTTACTTTTGTGTTTTTCCCCCATGGGAAAACACACCCTTGCAGGAGCCCGCAGACCAGCCCGAAGCAATGGAAGTGGAGCACACGGAACAGCAGGACGAGGTAGGCTTTTACCACCGGAAATGACACTTTCCGCCAACCCCACCCATTCATTTTTTAACGTCGTTTTGTGGTATCTTCTTTTCTCCTAAATAATAAATCTTTGATTCAGACAGAGGCCGCCACGTTTCCAGCAGGACAGACTACGGGGAACACTTCCGCGACGGAGTCGGTGAGTATAGCACATAAACCATTTTTTTATGTCGATAGTCATATAAGAAAAAATTAACAACCTTTTTCGTATCTTTCTTTTTTCTTGTAAATGCGAGACTTGCAGGGGTACTCGCTTGGCAACACGAGGGACCCACTGGGCCTGTCGGCGAGAGCCTGGGAAGACTACCGCGAGCGAGCAACCACCGCGTCCCGTCGGCTACGACCGACAACTCGGCCATCACTGCCCACTCATCCGTGTCTCACACCCACCCGCCTTCATCGTCAGCCGCCATCCGCTCCGTGAGCAACAACGCTGCGCGTCTCGCCGTCGCACCGTACGACAGACCGAATCCCCCCCCCCCGCAAACTCCAGATGCAGACGCCCGAAGGACACACCACTCGCTTGGATGGACGCCACCCGTATGCGAATGAGCTGGAGCTGCGCCGGTCGTTAATAGATATTGAGGATACGAGGGTGCTGAACTCTTTGCCCAACGGATTCAGGGACGCTCCCCCTAACGGCTATCATTCGGGAAAATTCTGCCGATCTCTGTTCCCGTCTGAACCGCTTGAGAAGAAGAACAAGAAGATCTCGTTCGTTTACTTCAGCACCGGCATGCGGCAGAGACCGTCTTGGGAGGTCTAGAAGAGCGACATGGAGAGGACATGGAAGCGGAGACCAAAGTCAAATACTGGCCTGTCACACTCGCACACAGCGACGTCTTCCGCGGGGCTGCACCTGCACGTCTCTCGATACGCGCACTTGTCTTGTTCATCGCAAACCAGATGCGGGGGTGGCAGATTAGTTCGAATCAGAGCCAGCTTGTTCTGGAATGCGACAAACGATTTTGACATGTAGCAAATTGCCTCGGTTGTTGCATCGATAAGTGTCAGGTTGCTTCTCTCAAATCGGATTGTCCTTCCGTTGTCAATTACTGAACTTGCCGTTCGTCTTATTTCCAGTTCTGGATATTTCGACTGTCAGTACCGCCTGCCTGTTGTATTGTAGTTTTCACACTCAAATAGTCGCACCCGATCCGGGATCGTGGGCACAACGCAGTTTCTCACGAACAGGCACCCAGGCGTGGGCAGCAGGCAGCCACACTGTAGAAAGCCGCAGCTTTCCATGCACAGAGATGATCTGCGTGCTCTGCCGCCATGGTCAGATCAGGGATGACGGTGTTGGTGTTGACCGCTGCGCATTTCTGCGCCGTACAGAGAGCACTGCCTGCATCTCTTGACGCTCGCGTTGTGCAGAGAAACGTTCTTTGTATACATGATCGGTCCCGGCACGCACTTGTGGGATAGGTATTCCAACTTGAAAGACACCTTCTCCGTTTCTGATCCCTCTCCTCCCACATGCAAACAAATCTCCCGCACTGTCGGCGTGAACATCAAAAATATACAGCAGTAACCATGAAACTAATAATTGCGGAAATGTATTTCACAAGTAGTCGAACGCTACAGTGCGGGTTGATAATCACGTGGGTGAAGCATGTTGCACATGCTGCTGTCTTACAGTAATCTTTCAGCCGGCACGGAAGCTATGATCTGAATCCGGGATTCCTCCGCCCGTCTCCATTTCACACCGTGCTCGACAGTCAGTACTTATGCTCACTGGTATAACCACCTCCGTGGCGTTTCCTGATTGCAGACCATGCAGACAGCAGACATTATATGTTCCAGCCGGATTCTTATCGTACAGAGTCACACCGGTCTCTGTACATACAATCACCGTGTCGTTTCCGGACGGAATCTCGTGCGAGTCGTCCTTCTCTCATGCATCATGCGACTCGATAAAGTCGGTGTGCGAGTCTGGGAGATCGGCGACTCTGTTCGAACCTCGTCAGTGAACCCCGTCTCCGCGCATTGATCGCTTATAAATCTGTTGGCCTCTCATCAGTCCGGCCATGAATGCCCTCTGGCTCCTCAGGTCCCCATCCATCCAGTCATCGAATGTTGAGTTCGAAACAGGCACAGGTGGATTGGTGGTGGGAGGGGAACGCGGATGAGAGGCGAGAGTAGCTGGGCTCATAGCAGACGTTTTTGGACTAGATGCCAGTCTGGGTGTGTATGCAGTGGGTGTGAATGGGGGAACGGTGGTTGTTGTAAACGCGCGAGTCGACACAGGGATAGGAAGAGACTGCCTCGGTGGATGTGTAGTCTCCCATTTTCGAACTTCTAGCAAGGAGGGCAACCGACCAGCGGGCGAGCAGGGGGATGGAATGGCAGAACGACGGTGGGAGCGAGACACGTCGCCTCGAACCAGACCAGACACACGCTTCCAGAACTGTCTGCGTCATTTCGTTGAGGGCAAATTGGCGAGAGACGCGTGCATTCTTGTTCCCTGCCCGCGCGCCGCCCGGTCCATTCTCCCTCCCTCCTTCCACCGCACCACTCTTCCCCTCCGGTCCTCCTTCTCCCACGCTGGGTGCGTGTTTTTCTTCGCCGTTGTTGCTGCGAGACCGCAGGTGAGTAGAGCGCTGATTATCGATTGTTTATCGGTCGATCATCGATCAATAATCTGTTTTAGTTCCCATCTTCTATTTATCCCGGCCTTCTACCTTCTGCTGTCAGTTGCATGTGGAGATGAGAGAGATGACGTGTCTCCTCGAAAGAAGTTCCTGCATTCCTGCACACTATCGGAGGCAGCAGGAGACAAGGTTATTATATTCGTTTGATATATAGCAGTACATAAGTAGATAGAGTAAGGTAGCATATACAGTACATAAGTAGATAGAGTAAGGTAGCATTTTTGACTCCGCGAGGTAAGCGCACGGAGCATGTACAAGTACCTGAGTCACCAAACTATGTGTTAGGTATACGGTAGACTACCGTATATCTAACTAAGTTACTATAGAATACATCATTAATACTAGGATAGTGTAGTTAAGTGAAACATCTGACTCCGCGAGGTAAGCGCACGGAGGTATAGATTTCATGTTTCAAGTAGACGCTCACTCTTGCGTGTTAGGTATAGTTAGGTATACGGTAGTCAACCGTATACCTCACTAGATTGTTGTTACTGAAGTTACTACAGTTTTCAGTTTTGTGTGCGATGACATTTCAAATGCCATCGACTCGGTCCTCTGATCCCGACTCACTCCCAACTACTGGCTGTCTCTGGACCATATATTTCAGCTTTTAGCATACTCCGGCTGAATTGGGAGTGGCGAGTGAGAGGGGGTGGGGGGTCATAGCCAGATCTCCTGCCCTCTGATCCCGAGTCACTCCCAACTACTGGCTGTCCCTGGACCATAGATTTCAGCTTTTAGCATACTCCGGCTGAATTGAGAGTGGCGAGGGAGAGGGGGTGGGGGGTCATAGCCAGATCTCCTGCCCTCTGATCCCGAGTCACTCCCAACTACTGGCTGTCCCTGGACCATAGATTTCAGCTTTTAGCATACTCCGGCTGAATTGGGAGTGGCGAGGGAGAGGGGGTGGGGGGTCATAGCCAGATCTCCTGCCCTCTGATCCCGAGTCACTCCCAACTACTGGCTGTCCCTGGACCATAGATTTCAGTTTTTAGCATACTCCGGCTGAATTGAGAGTGGCGAGGGAGAGGGGGTAAGGGGTCATAGCCAGATCTCCTGCCCTCTGATCCCGAGTCACTCCCAACTACTGGCTGTCCCTGGACCATAGATTTCAGCTTTTAGCATACTCCGGCTGAATTGAGAGTGGCGAGGGAGAGGGGGTGGGGGGTCATAGCCAGATCTCCTGCCCTCTGATCCCGACTCACTCCCAACTACTGGCTGTCTCTGGACCATATATTTCAGCTTTTAGCATACTCCGGCTGAATTGGGAGTGGCGAGTGAGAGGGGGTGGGGGGTCATAGCCAGATCTCCTGCCCTCTGATCCCGAGTCACTCCCAACTACTGGCTGTCCCTGGACCATAGATTTCAGCTTTTAGCATACTCCGGCTGAATTGGGAGTGGCGAGTGAGAGGGGGTGGGGGGTCATAGCCAGATCTCCTGCCCTCTGATCCCGAGTCACTCCCAACTACTGGCTGTCCCTGGACCATAGATTTCAGCTTTTAGCATACTCCGGCTGAATTGAGAGTGGCGAGGGAGAGGGGGTGGGGGGTCATAGCCAGATCTCCTGCCCTCTGATCCCGAGTCACTCCCAACTACTGGCTGTCCCTGGACCATAGATTTCAGCTTTTAGCATACTCCGGCTGAATTGGGAGTGGCGAGGGAGAGGGGGTGGGGGGTCATAGCCAGATCTCCTGCCCTCTGATCCCGAGTCACTCCCAACTACTGGCTGTCCCTGGACCATAGATTTCAGTTTTTAGCATACTCCGGCTGAATTGAGAGTGGCGAGGGAGAGGGGGTAAGGGGTCATAGCCAGATCTCCTGCCCTCTGATCCCGAGTCACTCCCAACTACTGGCTGTCCCTGGACCATAGATTTCAGCTTTTAGCATACTCCGGCTGAATTGAGAGTGGCGAGGGAGAGGGGGTGGGGGGTCATAGCCAGATCTCCTGCCCTCTGATCCCGACTCACTCCCAACTACTGGCTGTCTCTGGACCATATATTTCAGCTTTTAGCATACTCCGGCTGAATTGGGAGTGGCGAGTGAGAGGGGGTGGGGGGTCATAGCCAGATCTCCTGCCCTCTGATCCCGAGTCACTCCCAACTACTGGCTGTCCCTGGACCATAGATTTCAGCTTTTAGCATACTCCGGCTGAATTGAGAGTGGCGAGGGAGAGGGGGTGGGGGGTCATAGCCAGATCTCCTGCCCTCTGATCCCGAGTCACTCCCAACTACTGGCTGTCCCTGGACCATAGATTTCAGCTTTTAGCGTACTCCGGCTGAATTGGGAGTGGCGAGGGAGAGGGGGTGGGGGGTCATAGCCAGATCTCCTGCCCTCTGATCCCGAGTCACTCCCAACTACTGGCTGTCCCTGGACAATAGATTTCAGCTTTTAGCATACTCCGGCTGAATTGGGAGTGGCGAGGGAGAGGGGGTGGGGGGGGGGGTCATAGCCAGATCTCCTGCCCTCTGATCCCGAGTCACTCCCAACTACTGGCTGTCCCTGGACCGTAGATTTCAGCTTTTAGCATACTCCGGCTGAATTGGGAGTGGCGAGGGAGAGGGGGTGGGGGGTCATAGCCAGATCTCCTGCCCTCTAATCCCGAGTCACTCCCAACTACTGGCTGTCCCTGGACCATAGATTTCAGCTTTTAGCAGACTCCGGCTGAATTGGGAGTGGCGAGGGAGAGGGGGTGGGGGTCATAGCCAGATCTCCTGCCCTCTGATCCCGAGTCACTCCCAACTACTGGCTGTCCCTGGACCATAGATTTCAGCTTTTAGCAGACTCCGGCTGAATTGGGAGTGGCGAGGGAGAGGGGGTGGGGGGTCATAGCCAGATCTCCTGCCCTCTGATCCCGAGTCACTCTCAACTACTGGCTGTCCGTGGACCATAGATTTCAGCTTTTAGCAGACTCCGGCTGAATTGGGAGTGGCGAGGGAGAGGGGGTGGGGGTCATAGCCAGATCTCCTGCCCTCTGATCCCGAGTCACTCCCAACTACTGGCTGTCCCTGGACCATAGATTTCAGCTTTTAGCAGACTCCGGCTGAATTGGGAGTGGCGAGTGAGAGGGGGTGGGGGGTCATAGCCAGATCTCCTGCCCTCTGATCCCGAGTCACTCCCAACTACTGGCTGTCCCTGGACCATATATTTCAGCTTTTAGCAGACTCCGGCTGAATTGGGAGTGGCGAGGGAGAGGGGGTGGGGGGTCATAGCCAGATCTCCTGCCCTCTGATCCCGAGTCACTCCCAACTACTGGCTGTCCCAGTTCGTGGAGCTTTTAAGGTCGTATTACTGTATACTGTAGAAATACTGTAGCTTACTGTAACAGTTCAGTATTCGTTCGATAAGGAAATGATAAGGAACCGAAGACGTGCGAAAACGTGCGAAAGAAAGGATGAAAAGGTCCCCAAATAGAGAGCACGATGCAAAAAGTAGCAAAGGTACGCTGCTACCGTACCCTAAAAACTACTGTATTATACCGTATCTCCCTTCAGTGACGAAAGGATTCGTCGCCGAATATGTGGAGAGGAAAAGAAACAGATGAAGATGAAGGGTCTTTATCCTTGCCAAACACCTTTGGCCAGGATAGAGATGAATCCAGTTCGGAAGAAGAGGAAGACAAAGTTCGAGAAGCGCAAGAACAGCAAGGTAGCATCAAGCTCCGCCTTGTTTGCAGATCCACGATGCAACTGCCCGACGGCCACGAAAGTTTTCCGGATGATGCAGACAGCGCCATGTCTATGAGCGACTCTGTCTCCATCACACCCGAATCACAGGCAGAACTGGAAAGGGTACGGTAACTAGCTATACTGTGCATAGCTACAGTAACCCTCCCCTCCAGATCTTTGCCGTCAACGAGGACACTGGCAAGTCGTGTATGAAGAACATGATAGTGCTTGTAACGAACGAACCCGAGTACAAGGTCTCTCTCTCTCTGTCACACACAGCTGTCGGAGTGAGACGAGTGACGTGTGTGGTTGTAGGAGAGTGAGCAACGCGCCGACGCTCATCGAATTATTCGGAACAACGACGGCAAACTGCACAACAACTCCGTGCCTTTCTGGCGCAAAGCCAGTCTCTCGAGTCCAAACAACTAAAGAGGACAAGGTATCCACACTCACTCCCCTCCCCCTCACACGCTCTTCCACAGTCCGAGATCACTCGAGAAGACCTGAGAAGATCACTGTCGCAGTGTTCTCCAACATTCTCACCAAGGAGACGACTATTCGACGCGCCGCCAGAGTTAGTTCAGAAAGAAAGGGAGAAACAGAGAGAGTCAGAGAGAGAGAGAGAGAAAGAGAGAGAGAGAGAAAGAGAGAGAGAGAGAGAGAGAGAGAGAGAGAGTCAGAGAGAGAGAGAGAGAGTACTGTCTAGATCGCCGCACGACCCGAATGCCGTGTTCAATACACTGTGACCCTTCGGAAACGCGGTCTGTACCATGGCCAACGCCGAAAACAGTGGGTCTCTCTTTCACTCACACTCACTCTCTCTCTCTCTCACTCACTCACTCTCTCCCCTCTCATTACTCGCTTTCAGACGTGGACACGCGGATGCAGGATAAGATGGTGAAGAAGCTGCGCCAGATTTCATCACACTCAAGAGTCAAGACTCGAGTTCAAGAATCAAGATCACTTCTTTTCTCAACTTTGACAGCGCCTGATCTGAAAAGGGTCCCCTGTGATACAGTTTCTTTACCTGATTAACCTGTAATACAGTATCATTGCCTGATAAAAGTTTTGACGATTTTTTTATCATTTGTCCATCATTCAAGTGAAAGTACTATAAATATAAAATCGAGCGACCCTATGACGGGAAAGGCAAGTAGAAGAGTGATGTCCATCTGCGAAGAGAATTGCGCGGCGACTCGAGCCAACATCGGAGCCGAAATACTCGGGATCGCCGAACCGAATGCAAGAACAAAAACATGTTGTTGTGTTCCATGTGTTCGAAAATAGGACGTTGTACGTTTCATAGTTTTCAAACGCAGAAAGAGAGAGAGAGAGAGAGAGAGAGAGAGAGAGAGAGACTCACCAGGATTTACTGCAATCACAACCTGGACCTTGAGAGAGTGAGATAGGAGAGGGGGAAGGAGACCAGTCTGAAGGACTTATGCAAAAACTATGTGAAAGAAAGAACGGAAACGTGCTGTTGGTTCATCCCTCCCTACTCCTCTGAAGGTGCACCCATATTTGAAAAAAACACGTATCAATGACTATACATGACTACACATTGAATTAGAATGCAATGAATAAAAAATGACAAACTTGAGTATTGTATGCAAATGTCAGTTTGTGGTGAGCTGTGGTTGACTGGATCGTCGTCATTCCCTCGCGCGCGCTCCCCCTCTCTCTCTCCTTCTTCTACTTCGCTGCCGTCCTACACACAGACACGACACGAACCAAGAGTGGGTTGTGGGTCGTTCATTTATCACATACGTGTTTGTAGTGCCGCTGCCTGCTGACTTCCAGAACAAGTACACGATTTACAAGGAGGTGTGTTGACAACGCGTTCAAGGGGTAGGTGGGATACTCACCTCACTATTGCAGACGGTCGCGTCTCGGTTCCACCATGCCAATATTATGGCGATGCGCAAAATACAGCACGGAACAGATGGACGACTGCTGCGAATGGAAGCTGACTTGGCACTTCTCCGTAGGCACGGGGACCATACGTGAGTTGAGGGAGAGGGAGAGAGGAGGAGGGGTGGGGGCACGGCCCGGCCGTAGTGTCACTCATTTGTTCACTGGCCGGTGAACTCAGACGCACGCTACGCATCAGTTCCGTATCATTACATCGGTTCGCAAAAATCATTATCATTACATCGGTTCGCAAAAATCGACTATGACGATGAGCTTGATTTTCTGTAACATAGGAGACGCGTTGCGTGTGCGTCGCGTACGTTTAAATTCACCCAAATCAGTGAACGCGGGCTGGGCCGTGGGGGGGGAGAGGGAGAAACGAGAGAGAGAGAGAGAGAGAGAGAGAGAGAGAGAGAGGATGGGTGAGGAGAGACGGCTTTGTAGTGGCGAGGCGGCTCTGTCGGGTCCGGTGCTGCTGATGGCTCGCCAGCTGGCTGACGCGGGTCGGGCGGAGCAGGACGATGCTCAATGTGTTCGGGTAGCAGAGCTCGGACGCCTCGCCTTAGTCAGTATGCGCATAACAACCAAGGCAATCCTGTAAACGAGAAAATTGATTAACATGAAAACATTTGATCTTGTGCATATACTCGACCGTTAATCTTTAATATTCAATCGATAAACATACGCACTGACTGGTGTTGCTTGCAGAACAGTCTCGGGTGGCTGCCGCTGGACAGCATGGAGTTGGCGGACTGCGTGGCCGCGCACGGACTGGCCGAGGTGGCGTCTCTCTCCGCCATGCAGCTCGCAGACTTCCACGACGCCGTCAGTGCTTGTGTTCTTTTGAGTTTGACACCTATGTTGCAAATTGCAACACTGTATGATACATGGTCTGTAACTCAAACACTAGTATATATATATATATATATATATATACTTCATTCATAATTGAGTCAAGTGACATGAATAATGGGTTCACAATGTAAAAAGCGCACAGTTTGAGAGTAGACGACGTTTTGACTTCTTTACGATGACGTCCCGTCCGTTTGTACGCTCTGAACGCAGTCGAACCGAAGGGATAATCTCTCACCAGACACTGTGTTTATAACAGCATATGCGGTGAGAGACTATCCTGTCACTTCTATAGTTGGGAGAGAAAACCCGGCCGGTCAGATAGACACTACCCCTGTCAAACCGTCTTTCCTCGTCAACTAGCGAGCAAAGAACTCTACATAAAATCTATAGATATGTTGAGTCTGTTATATGAGTTTGGATTTGTTCAGAAGAACATACTTCTGCATAGCTGATATATATGCACCTTCATTATTGAAGAAAAGAAACCATACTACTGGGGAGGAGATTCCAATATTATTAATACGAAAAGGGACTGCGAGAGAGTGGTTTTAGATTTTTAGATGAGTTGTATAGTTTGAGTGAATGGAAATGAACATTGCATAGACAACTCACATGCATAGTCAACATATTTCATCTTAGTTTCTTATCATAGCTTTACGGTGATAATTCGTCGGGTTTTAATAATTTACGTTGTTATGATTCTGTCAGCAAAACACATACTTTTAAAACGCATACTACATAGATAGCACGCTGTATATGGCGAGGTAAAACGTATTTCTTACGTAAGGGCATGCTAACGTATAGCGTGTCAGGCGATCGAGGCGCGTGCCGGAACCATCATCGAGCAACTCTCGGAGCAGATCAGGAACGTTGTCGAGACGGTGAAGCAGGTGCGCGACGCGTTCGCAGTAGTCATCGCGTCCCACCATTATGCTGACTGGGTTAGTCTCTCTCTCTCCCTCTCTCTCCCCACTCACTCATCTACAGATGCGCATCGATGAGCGCCAGCCTGTGCAGGAAGTGTTGGCGGCTGCGGCGACGGCGCGTGAGTTGCTCGATGACGGGATGGCTCTGGTCAACGACCGCATGCCTGAATTCATTCACCACTCGGTGAGTAACTGAAAAAAACACATGTCAGTTCGAATGCACCTTGCTACTGTTATTTGCACGAGACGTACGTGCACGTGGTACGAATATGATTGCCTATCTCAACTATGAGATAAATACGTTTGCTTGTAGGTATTAAACGTGGACGCCACAGAGCTGACGACGACGGCAGATCTTCTCACGCACTATAACATAAACCTCACTGGCATTGAGCAGCGAGCTCAGCGAGCTCTCCAGGTACAATCTACCCCCCCCCCCCTCCCCCTCTACTCTCATCTCTCCCCTATTCATCGTACAAGTACTGTTGTTGGGATGTAGGACGTTCCCACCACTTTTGCAAGGTCCTCCACTTTTGCATGGTCCTCCACTACCATGAACGATTCCTCCACCGACCATGAACGATTTTTTTTCACTTTGCTATGACGTTCCCTCCACGTTTTAGAAAAGTGGAGGAATCGTTCATGGCAGTGGAGGAATCGTTCTTTTCACATATTCTAAAAATGTGGAGGAAACGTCCTACATCCCTGTTGTTAATAGTCTTTCACTTTCAAAGTTTGAGACGTTGCTGGAATGGCTGTCGGTTGCAGGCGACCTTGACGGCGTCTGCCGATCTGGCTCTGATCAGGCCGATCATCGCCGCGGCCAACGAGCGGTTCCTCGCCGTCCCTGCGCCCCGGGTCAATTTGGTCGTGTCTCCCTCCCTGATGGCGCGTCCGTACGCGGTCAGCACCTCTTACTCCCTCTCTTTCTCTCTCTCTCGCTCACTCTCTCTTTCTCTCTCGCTCCCTCTCTCTCCCTCTTCCACTCTCTCTCTCTCTCTCTCTCTCTCTCTCTCTCCGTGTTCAACCAACCGTTCAGAGCTGGCCCCCGTCGGCGTTGGTGGCGAAGTCGCTGTCTGATCTGCCGCCGAACGAGTTCGTGCCCTCGCCTGCGGCCCTGCCGCCAAGAATTGCAGTGTTCGCCGGCCACGCGCCCACCCTGTACGTTCACTCAAATTACAGTGTTTGTCACGTGTCTGTGGTTAGTCTGGTGCGGTTGAGCATTTGGAAACATTTTACTGATGAAAATGCATATTTCAATCAAATACTGTTGTGCGCAGGCTTGAGATGATGGATGGAGTGAATAAGCTCCGAAACGAGATGTGGCTGAACTTTAATGACGAGGTGAGTAATGTGTATGTTTTAATACATAAAGATGTGGACAGACTGTTCAAAACACACTCGAATGCCTTCGAAACACTACACTACACACAGTCATTATGCAATATAGCAATGATGGAAACAATTAACAATTATGTACCATTCGTACAGTTTAAGTGTGTGGCGTCCGCTATGACAAGACTAAAGATAGCTATTAAGTTATGGGGTGATTTTAATTTTCTCTTCTAGAACGGATTCCGGTTGTCTGACGAGATTGATGGAAAAATATTGGAAGTCGAAAACGAGCAGGTGTGATGTGTTGAGTGAGATGGAGAGAGATAAGAGTCGTATCGCTTCAGGTTAGCTTTGTTTGAGACTGACGCGACCCTATTCGGCGCCGTCACTCCCGCAACCAACCCTCCGTCTACTCGCCACCGTCACCTGGCCAACCACCACCTCTTACCTCTTTGTCCTCTCTATTCTTTCATACTCCCCGCATTCTTATCACATTAATGTAGACTACATTTCTCTTATCACAATAGTAGATGCAAGATAAATCAGTTGTTCCCATGTGTCTTTGATGTGTTGGATGTGAACTCGCGGGTGGTTTGGTTTGGATAGGGTTGGGTCAGAGGTAGTGGCTAGATAGGTTTCTCAGTGAGTATTTGTCGGACCTTTCGGCGTCTCTATTTCATGTACCCTCGTACACGATAAGTATCTAGTAGTTTAGTCATTCTAGAATATTCGAAAATATTAGAATGCGAAATGTGATTGAAAAACTCACTTTTCAGTTCCGCCTCGCACCTCTTGCCTCAGAGAGTCTCTCACTCTGTTCTCTTGCATTACCTCTGGTGTTGTCGGAGAGACGGTAATCTAGAAATGCAATTCCCAGAAAGCGCAAACTGCATAATCTCAAATACCATACACGTGCCTCGCGTATATATATATATATATACCATAAACTTGATATGATAAACTTTGTATTCTTGATATCTTGATATGCAGTAAATCAACCAAAAACTTGCCTGGAAAACTCCAAGCTAACGGTTGCGATCAATTGTCTGCCGCACGCTGCACGCTTCTGCCGTTCGCTGTAAAATCAGGAATGTATACGTTGTAACAAATTGTTTTATAGTGAAGATAAGATGAATTATGAAATCAGATACAACATAATGTACTGTTCTCAAAAAAAAAACTGTTCTCGGGCGTGCGTGATGGGACTATGCAACTATCAAACATTAAACATAAACAAAGAACCGATATTTAGTGGGTATAATATTACAAAATAGAAAAAAAAACACTAACGGATCTTCAAGTGTTCTCTAGTCGCGTGCTCGCCGCGCGTTGTTACACAATGGCGACGAAAACCCGGGTCATCCCGCTACTCGCCCCCGACAAAACGCACGATTTACGAAATTTTGAAAACAGCTATTTTTCACTACATACTATACGTCCATTACTGAAAAAAGAAACACGAAAGATTCCACACGAGTGTTAAGCTAAAACCGAACACGAACTTCTCCTCTGCGTCTCTACCCGCAATTACCCCCGACGTCTGTACTCTTCCCATGGCTGCTACAAAGCCGAACACATCACCACCGGTACAAAGGCGAACCCAGCTGCAACAAAGCCGAACTCATGCGAAAATTGTCATTAGAAACGGTTGGACTAGTGGTGGCTTCGCGCACTGCGCTCCGAAGCTCGCCTCTCCGCGTCAAATCATCTCTTCTCTCCGCGTCAAATTGTAATCTGAACTCTACTATGGCTCTAGTACAAGTTTTCTAGTTGTGTACATTTTTGTTACTTGTTTACATGACTTGTAAACACTACATTTGAACTCACAACCTTTGAACTGAACTGTGGGGGAAAAGTCGGGGGCAAAACACCGGCGACTCGCCGGCCCCGCCCACTTTGCATTACCCTGAAATCCCCAAAAACGGGTCATTCCCCCGCGCGACACGCGACAATTTAGCATGTTTTTTCGTTTCCACTTCGTGTGTCTCCAACAATTATACGTGTGTCTCCACCAATACAAGTTGGAGACACACGTATAATTTCGCTTTCTGGGTCTTATCCTTTCTGATATTCTTCAACGCGCAGGGTGCAATGTGGTAGCGGGAGAGAGTGTTATAAAGAAGTGCGACCGCAACATCATCATGTGAGCCATTCATTCTTAATATAATATAATAAGCGCGACAGCGCGCCGGAGCGCTAGTCGAGATTTTTGAACTTTGGCTAGGGCTTAGTATGGGGCATGCATACAAGATTCCATCAAAACATAGCGAGTTATGGGGGGTGACCTGTTGCCATTTGTTTGTT